>MKYO02005117.1:160124-360296 GCA_002013955.2 Citrus medica | reverse complement strand
ACACAAGAATTTACGTGGTTCGGTAATTAAACCTACATCCACGGAGGCAAGAAAGAATAATTGTTTATTTAACAATTAATAGAGTACAATATTTGAGTAACGAATCTCACTTCCCAGAAACCCAAATATACCCAGTACTCTCTCACTCTGCAGGAAAGATAAATTCCCCAGACACACTTCTCTCACTTCTCTCAAAAGCTTAGAAACTTATAAGCTTCACAATTTTGGGATGATTTCAAATGAATGAAATCCTTAGCTATTTATAGGAAAAATGTTGGCACTATGCAAAGAATAAAATAATTGAAAATATAATAAATTATTATTATTATTTTCAATACATCCCCTTTTTCCATTCTTTCTTTTCGGCTAACAAAACCATTTTGGATTTTACTTCTCAAAGGTTGCCAAATTGGCTTTGGCTGGCTGCTTTTTCAACATCAGCATGCTTAATAAGGTCATACGTCATTTCAGTCACTTCAGTAATGTTTTATTACGTGATTGAAATGACGTATGACCTACTCAGTAGTGTTTTATTACGTCATTTCAATCACTTAATAAAGTCATACGTCATTTAATGATCCCAACGTAGGATCACTACTGAGCACATGACAAAGTACCAACGAAAGTGTTCCACTGCCTCATCGTTTCTCTCTATATATAGAGCATTTGTGTCTTGAGGTTCTTGCAACTCCTACTCTTAAAAACAAACTATATAGTTGTATTTGGTTTGTCTGAAACGGAATGAAAGATATGTCTATTCCACTTCTAGCAGCAGTTTCCAGTTCACTTGAAGAAACTGTTCGTCCCATTGCAGATTTTCATCCTACTTTATGGGGAAACCATTTCCTGAAATCCGCTGCCGATGTCGAGGTAATTAAAAAATTGCAATATCAAAATATCTCATTAATTATCAGAGAAGCAAGCCCAATCGATGTACAATCATATGTCATATGTAATCGTTTGTTAGACATACGTAATGCATTAATATTAAGTAATTTCTTGCGTTTGCAGACAATTGACGCTGCAACTCAAGAACAGCACGCAGCACTGAAGCAAGAGGTCAGGAGGATGATAACCACTACTGCCAATAAGCTTGCCCAAAAACTACACATGATTGATGCAGCACAACGATTAGGTGTCGCTTATCATTTTGAAAAAGAGATTGAAGATGAATTGGGAAAGGTATCTCATGATCTTGACAGTGATGATCTATACGTTGTTTCTCTTCGTTTTCGACTTTTTAGACAGCAAGGATTAAAGATTTCATGTGGTATGTAATAGTTTCTCATTTTGCTAATTAAACTATTTATGTTAATTACAAGATTATTGTTGATTATCAAATTAAATTTAAGCATGTACACTAATCGAGACTAGCTCGCCTCTTTTGAATATGGTCATCAGATGTGTTTGAGAAGTTCAAAGATGATGAAGGTAAATTCAAGGAATCATTGATCAACGATATACGAGGCATGTTGAGTTTGTACGAGGCAGCATACCTAGCAGTTCGGGGAGAAGACATTTTAGATGAAGCCATTGTTTTCACTACCACTCACCTTAAGTCAATAATATCTATATCTGATCATTCTCAGGTAAACTCTAAACTTCCTGAACAAATACGTCATTCTCTGCAAATTCCTCTCCGTAAAGCAGCAGCAAGGTTAGAGGCAAGGTATTTTTTGGATATCTATTCAAGAGATGATTTGCATGATGAAACTTTGCTCAAGTTTGCAAAGTTAGACTTTAATAAATTACAAGCAGCGCACCAGAAGGAAGCAAGTATCATGACCAGGTAACTTCAGATATATATTCTTTCAACATGGAAAAGCCTATTATTGGTGTTGTTTTGAAATGGGAGATTGTCACTTTCCCTAAAAAAGGGAAATCATATTTACCAGTTGCCCCCTTGTATAATCAAAGACTCAACGCAAAATATCTTATAATAGTTAATTATTTATTTATTAACACCCAAACCAAGATCTTTAGTTTGCAGTAAAATTTTTATGTATTCTAGATTTGTCAACAGTGGTAGTGGTTGTAGTTTTTGTATATTATGTGCTTGTTGCTAATAATAATAATAATAATAATAAGTTATAGTGTTTGGAGGATAATGTGTATAATGAAAGAGTAATGATACAATTAAAATTTTTTTAAGAACGGATGTGATATAAATTCATAAATTAGATAAAAATACAAAATAATAAAAATAAATCACGTAAATTTCTCTCTCTCTCTCTCTTTTTTTTTTAAGAAACAAATTTTCCAAATACAATATGGTAGATTTCCAACTTCTCTTTAAAATTTTTAACTTTTGTCACTTATCCCTCGAGTTTTCATAATTCCTTGCTACCTCCTTAAAAGATGAAACCAAATTGTGTTCTTCTTTGTATTTCTTATATACTACAGAAATAACAATTGTTACAGTGACAACTTTATAATGTAGCAAAATATCTATCTAATTAGATTTAAAATTGAATTTCAGGTGGTGGAACAATTTAGGCTTCCCTAAAAAGGTGCCTTATGCAAGAGATAGAATAGTAGAGACATATATCTGGATGTTGTTGGGAGTGTCCTATGAGCCCAATTTGGCGTTTGGTAGAATTTTTGCATCCAAAGTGATATTCATGATAACCATAATAGACGACACATTTGATGCTTACGGTACTTTTGAAGAGCTCACACTTTTTACTGAAGCAGTCACAAGGTTATAAAACCATATACATCCTTATATAGCTGTTGTTAAATTGCATTATTTGTATTCTATAGGTTACAATAACCTAAATAATGGGGACATCATGAGTGACTATTAGGGTTGCTGCATGTTATAAATGATACAACTTAGCAAGACCCCATGCCTATAGAATAAAAGATTATTATCGTTTCATTACTTCAATAATTATAAAATATCAAATAAGTACAAGAAGTATTGTTCCCCATCATTTTACTACTATAACTTTGTAAAACCTTTTATTTTACTACTTTTCTGTTAGAATCGTTAGCTGACTAATAAAATATTAATTTTACCCCTTAAGATAAAACGCACAAAAGAGGTATCCGATAGTATACATAAAATTATGAATAATAGATTTAAACATGAATTGTTAAATAATAGTTTTAACTTTTAACCATAATTTTTTGAATAACCCTTGATTTATTGCGACCATAAAAGTAGTGAATTGACAAAAATACCACTGGAAATTTTTGCCCAAAAAAACTCACAATCTATTCTAGAAGAAAAAAAAAATAAATATGGAAGTGTTGATTATGTAAATAAGCTTTAAGTGTTTTTTTAAAGAATAAATTGTGTTTTTTTAAGAAAAATATCTGGGAGTATTTTGTTAATGACCATTTTTATGGTTACGATAAATTTAGGGTTATTCATAAAGTCATGTTGAAAACCATTATTTTATAGTTAAAGGGCATGCCAATAATTTTTGTCTATTATTTAATACCCCTATTTGTGTATTTTATCGTAAAAGGAAAAATTGATATTTTACTAATCAACTAATGATTTTAACGGAAATTAAAAGTAGTAAAATGATAAAAGATAATACTTCTTATAGTCATATGATATTTTACAACTCTTGAAGTAGTGAAACAATAATAACCCTATAATGTAATTCTTTGATTGGATATTTAATTCATAATATACTTTTATTAGAAACAAATTAATTGTATCGCTTATATATTTTCTTAAGAACGAGCAAATATAACGATTATATTTGATTTTTTCAGATGGGACATTGGCCTCATAGATACACTGCCAGAATACATGAAATTTATTTTCAAGGCACTCTTAGATATTTATAGAGAAGCTGAGGAAGAATTGGCAAAGGAAGGAAGATCGTACGGCATACCATATGCAAAACAGATGGTAAGCAGTTACTTTATTAATAATCAATTTCATGTTCTATGATTTTGCAAGGTGATTATTATTGACTTGGGTTATGTTGCTCAGATGCAAGAATTAATTATATTGTACTTTACCCAAGCCAAGTGGTTATATAAAGGTTATGTTCCAAGCTTCGATGAATACAAATCAGTTGCATTAAGAAGTATCGGTTTTCTTCCGATAGCGGTCGCTTCCTTCGTTGATTTGGGTGATTTTATTGCAACGAAGGACAATTTTGAATGCATTCTTAAAAACGCTAAGAGTGTTAAAGCGACAGAAACCATTGTCAGGCTCATGGATGACATAGCAGGTTATAAGGTAAATAATACTCTTCATTCTACATTATAATTCAATTCAATAAGACTATATTCACCACTAATCTCCAAAAGAAATTTTGTAACGTATCTTAAGGTAGAAATGCGGGTGAAGCCCTCATCAATTTTTCTAGCACCTAGCTTCTCGAGATTCAAACTTAGAAATTGTCAATAAAATAAAGATTGTTGAAAACCATTCGGCCTTTGCGGCTGCATTTCTTTTCAACTCTCTTTAACACATAACAACACATAACATAACATATATGCCCAAGGAAAAAAAACAAAAAAAAAAATAGCTAACTGATGATTTTCTTTTTCTTTTTTTTGGGTTCTCTTATAACCAATTCATATGCATCCGTGATGTAGTTTGAGCAAAAGAGAGCACATATTCCCTCAGCAGTTCAGTGCTACAAGAATCAACATGGTGTCTCTGAGGAAGAGGCGGTTAAAGAGTTGTTGTTAGAAGTTGCTGACAGTTGGAAAGATATAAATGAGGAGCTTCTCAACCCAACGACTGTCCCGTTACCTATGCTTCAGCGGATTCTTTATTTCGCACGTTCAGGCCATTTTATCTACGACGATGGTCATGATCGCTTCACCCATTCGTTGATGATGAAACGCCAAGTTGCCTTGTTGCTGACGGAACCCCTTGCGATATGAAGATTAACGTCATGCTATTGATTTTCCATCGGGTATATTTGAGCAGTTGTAATAAATGAAGGTCGTGCTGGCTATGTAGCTAGCTACTCATGCCTAGCTATAAAATGTGTCGCCAAAGAACTGTGGTCCTTCTAGTTAAAAAATTAATAATAAAATATTTTTTTCTAATTTCTTTATTATTTTATAAACATTTTGTTATAATAAATATACAGTAAAACTTATAAATAATCATATTATTGGGATTGAAGAAATTTATTCTTATAAAAAACTTATAACTTAATAGAAATATAGTACAAAAATTATTATTTTTGCACTACTAAAAAAATACGTTTTCATCACACAAATTTTTTAACATATATCATTGTGTCATGAAAATATTATTAAAATATGACACTTTCTTAATGTATAATGTTTTTATCATTATTTAATGATAGATTTTTAACAGAACGATATGAAATTATGATGGCTACGTGTCATGTAATATTATATTTTTTTATTTATCATTATTTAATGATAGATTTTTAACAGAACGATATGAAATTATGATAGCTACGTGTCATGTAATATTATATTTTTTTTAAATAAATTTAATTACAAAAATACTACTCTTAAATGACAACGTTTTAAATTTTATTTTATTAAATATAATTTATTTTGAATTACTAACAACACGTGAGATAGTGCCATTTATTGATAATTTAAATTATTTGATTACTTTAATTACAAAATTGCCATTGTTAATATTTTAATTATTCTTAAAAAATTAAAAATAACAAAAACGATGTCGTCTGGTTGCTGTAAATATATTAAACTAACAAATCAACACCCAGCAAATTTCCAGAAGTGATGAATGAATTGAACCTTAAGCTTTGCTTCCTCACTCTCTTCACTGCTCCTTCTCTCACCTGTAATAGTTGAAGGAATTGAACCCTAACCCTAAGCCTCACTGTAGTCACTCACACTCTACATTACAAATCAGCCTAAGCCTCACAAAATTTCTTAATTGGAAAAAATCCAGAGCCCTTACAGCATCACAACTGATGGAAACCCTACGTCAACAAACTCGACAGTCGTCAATCAACTGTCGTTGCAAGCTACTGGTTGCTCAACAAGCCCCAATTTCTCACTCAATAGCCGTCACTCAAACGCTGCCATTTCCTATTCATTATTTGCTTTATCTAAATTAAAAAATCAAAATCACTTGAAAGATGTTGGGCTACGAGAACATGAGAAGCAAATATGTCGACAAATTCGAGGTAGATTTGGAAGGCGGAGAGGGGGAAACGCTTTACCCCAGTCTCAGCTACGGAGAGAACCTGCTCTGATGGGGTTTCATTCGCAAGGTGTGCGAAATCTTGACGGCCCAGATCGTTTTGACCACTTTGGTCTCCTCAATCACTGTTCTTTACACTCCCGTCAATGATCTTCTCAAGGGCAATTCTAGCCTTCTCCTCTTCCTCCCTGTCCTCCTCTTCATCCGTACGTTTCATTTCGCTTAATTCATTATGCGAATTGGTTATCTTAGTAATTTTGTTAATTTAATATTTTGCCGAATTTTATGTGTGCTTATACTGAAATTAGGTAGGTATATACTTGGGAATGCTGTTAATTGATGATTAGCACAAACGGTTTCTTTTGTTTGCTTTGTGTTGTCCTTATTGATGGAATTTTCAAGTGATGCTTGAATCCTTAGTACATGTTTACTTGAATATGATTCGTTGCCTTCACATTATATGCGTTTTTTCATTCTGCTAACATAATGGGATTATGTTAAAGGGGGTCTTAGAGTTTTAGTGAATACATAAGAAACTGCATTGCATCTGAGATCTTGATTAAGTCAATTTGTTGCTTTGAGTATTTGTACATCATTTGCTTGCATTTGTGCATGCTTTACAAGGAGTTGAAGACTTTATACACCAAACTCCATATCTTGATTTATGAGGGCAATTGGGCAAGCCCCAATTATGGCCTGGAAATTATCTATGTTGTAATTGTATAACCACATCCTTGGTGGAGCTAGTTGTCAGGAAACTATTACAGAAAGATGTGAACAGGTTTATAATGGCTTAACATTTTTTTCTACAATTTTCCAAGCTTCCTTCCTGTTTATTTTAGTTGACATGTTCCTATTATTGTTGTTCCAGTTGAAATCCACAATTAAGTCGAGTTATTTTAAAAGAGGCTTAAAGAGCTCCCTTCCAAAACTGCTATAATTAAGGTTTGGGAATTTGGGTACATTTACAAGTGTTTATTCTGGCATCTTATACATATATATTGTGCCTTTTAAAAATCATGTGTTAATGAATTTGGTTTAATGTAAGCTAAAAAGGGAATCTCAAACTCAAGCTCGTGAAGCCATAAAGGTTATCAAGGGTGCTTTGGAAAGATTATTCTACCTGGTAATACTTGGTATTATTACTGCAGAATTTCATTTGGTCTATCTTGTTGGGTTAATAAATCACTTTTCTTTTTAGTATATCAATGAGTTTTGCAGGTGCAGGGGTTGCACTTCTAAATGCTTCAAAGGAGCTAGACAAATTGCTGCTAACGGGAAGATTGCTATTCAGCTCTTTCAAAATGCTCTCAGCAAGGTTTTAATTTTCTTTTTTTCAACTTTCTTTTTTTAATAATTGTTTACTTCTTTATTTATATTGGCATCAATCTAAATATTTTTCTCCAACTAACTTTTTTATTGGTAGATTCTTTACTTAATGTTTTCAAGTGCTAGATTTGGAGATATGAATGTTGCCTTAACTGATATTTTTATTTTTTCTATCTCGTATACAATACTGTAATATAATCCTTTATATAGCTAGTGCAAAATAGTTCTTTAACTCCTTATTCTTGGCTGGAATGGTTTTGAGATATGATAAAGAAGCTTTATCATCAATTGATGTGGAACAAGAAATAGGAGAAAAATGGGATTAGAAAAGAAAGAAACATAATCAAAATAAAAATCTAGCCTACCTCATTTAAGCAACTCGAATAAGTGTATCTCTTACTTAAAGAATATTATAATTTAACTTTGATTTCTAGAAATTATGGAATAATATAATATTCTTTAAATAAGACCATAAGCTTATTAGGTTTATATTGAATAATCTTTTGGGTTGAATATGTTTCTTATTTCATATGCTTCCATCTCTTAATAGTTGAATTAGCAATGAAAATTTGGAAGTGGAAAAACTCACCCTACTGCACTTGTTTTGGGTGCTTGTCATAGATTAGAATTTTACTACTTACACTTTATTGCCTGTTAACTTAATTTAGTAAGTATGAACCTGCTTTAGCTCTGTGCTCTCAAAGATTCATAAGTGCTACTTGGCTTAGATATAAGAAAATTAAGCTAGTATGATTCTTTTTAGTTTATGATGCTCATGGAATTTGCATTAGAGATGGTTGAAATTGTTTGTTGCATTAACTTTTATGATGGTGGGCCATGGAATTTCTAGTGTAAAGAATGCTTACATTATCTTTTAGGAATATCATCTACAATAACAGGGGAGTAACAAAAGGTAAAAATTGAAAATTTGACTTCTCTTTAATTTTTTTCCCAAATTAAGGTAAATAATTTCATTATCTTTTATCTTTCTTGCAGTGTTAGTCCGGACAATATGAACATTGCTCGAGTTAATGTGTAATCTCTTTTGTATGCATTTTTCTTCGCAGAATTGCCAATAGTGAAATGCTTGCACTCAAAGATTAAGGATCGAAATTGCTTTAATTGATCGTTCAGCAGCTAGAATCCAAATAAAAGCATGCTATGGATGTGTAGTTTGATGGTTGCTTGGTCGATGTTGAAGACTTGAAAATTCATTTGAAAGTCGTTGGAATATTTTTTGAAATTGATTATGGTGTTTATTTTTTTACGGCAAACTGTATACTAAACTGGAAAATTTTTTGTTTAGTTGAATTGTTTGTTTGTAATGAATAAATTGTGGGTATTGATTTAGATGTCAATTGTGGAAGCTTGGATTTTTTTAATTTTTAATTTATATTTTTTTAGAATTAGTTAAATATATATATATATATAGAAAACCCTTTCGAAAGATTGTGATGGTAAGTGTTCTTCAAAACCTTACAAGAAACATCACAAATTCAGATTCCATAGAAAACCCTTTCGAAATTTTAGAGAATTATATTATAAGAAACCTTCGAGGTCTTATAATAAACCTTCTACTTATAAGAGAATTATATTATAAATATATATATATATCCCGCCAAATAATTAAAATTTAATTTATTTACGGTAAAAATATATTTTTAAAAAGTTTCAGTTATTCTCACCAGATCTAATTAAAATAATTAAATAATTTTATTATTTCAATTAAATATGTCATGTTTATATGACAGATAAGAATCATGAATGGAAAGCATTTATGATAGATATTAATCATGCGTGAAAATTTTTCATCAAAGCAACAATGACAGAATCGTGATAGATAATATGACATGCATAACATGACATATAAAAACTGTCATTGTTTTTTTTTGACACCGAAATCAATAACGGTCGCTCAACTGTCATGTCATAGGGTAGATGATAGGTAATAATCGTCGTAAAGGTCTTTTTTTTCTAGTAGTTTTGCTTTTTTCTAGTAGTTTTGTTTATCCCTAATGCAAGTGATATAAAGGTAAATTATGTCATGTATTAATAATTTAATAAGTGAGTCAAATTCAATGTATAGACATTAATAAATGAATTATTTTGTTGATCAATTATTAAGTGCTTATGCTAACCAATTAATACATACCCGCAAGTTGAAAGATATGGTTGCAACTTTAAAGAACAAATTATTGTCACAAGCAACTTTAGAAAGATATTTTGTTCCATCTTAATTATTTAATATAACATGTATATATTTTTGAAATATTATTATTATGTGGAGTTAAGTTTATTAAGATGGGACCTACAAAAAATATAACTCATTACAATATGGAGTTTACTCCTAATTATAGAGTATTTTTATTTGAAAGTTCTATTGTATAAAACGAAAAAAAAAGTACAAGAAAAAATATCTTATTATTAATTTTTAATTCACATCAAAACATATATATGTGTATATATAGAGTCCAGTTATGTTGCCTTTGGGGTTTGGTGTCCCATTTTTTTCTTTTTTAAATTTACTGTTGGATGGAACATAAGACTTGTATAATGGCTTAGATATGATTTTAGGTTATTAACATTAAGGGACCCTCTTGTTCATGCAAAATAAAATAAAATCAAAAGTTTTATAATTATGACATAAAAGTCCAATATATATATATTTTACACTAGTGAACTAAATTTCTAATTAAATGACTTATTCTTACATGTATTAATATCTATTTAAATTAATAAATTTACTTAATAATTAACAAATTAACTAGTTTATTATATAGTTAAACTATGTATATTATTTATGAATCATAATTAATGATAAATATAAATTTGATTTTTTTTAATTTAACATAACGACAACCAGTTTCCTCTCACCCATGTGACCAAGGTTTAAACCCCATAATTTTTTTTATTCCAACACAAGAGATTTTACTATCTCAAGTAAATGTAATGTACAAAATATGAAAATAAATTTAATTTGATATTCTATGTAGTTAATTTTTTTTGGTAACATAAGATTTATTTAACATATTATCAATTGTTTAATTATGTAGTAAAAATATGTCAATTTACTAATAATAATAATAATAAAGTTTTAGTTTATGAATTTGCAAAATAATTTTTGTTTGTTTGAATTTGAACAATGAGTTTGTATTTTTTGTTGAGTTTTTGTCCTTAAAAAAAAGAATAATTTTAATTGCACACTTAAATAAATTAATATTTGTTACTTCACCCCAACAGTTTAAATAGTTATTAGCATACGTCCATATGGTTGAGATCTTTCATTAACTTATCTAAAAGAAGGGTAAAAATTTTATTAAGATGGGACCTACAAAAAATATAACTCATTACAATATGGAGTTTACTCCTAATTATAGAGTATTTTTATTTGAAAGTTCTATTGTATAAAACGAAAAAAAAAGTACAAGAAAAAATATCTTATTATTAATTTTTAATTCACATCAAAACATATATATGTGTATATATAGAGTCCAGTTATGTTGCCTTTGGGGTTTGGTGTCCCATTTTTTTCTTTTTTAAATTTACTGTTGGATGGAACATAAGACTGGTATAATGGCTTAGATATGATTTTAGGTTATTAACATTAAGGGACCCTCTTGTTCATGAAAAATAAAATAAAATCAAAAGTTTTATAATTATGACATAAAAGTCCAATATATATATATTTTACACTAGTGAACTAAATTTCTAATTAAATGACTTATTCTTACATGTATTAATATCTATTTAAATTAATAAATTTACTTAATAATTAACAAATTAACTAGTTTATTATATAGTTAAACTATGTATATTATTTATGAATCATAATTAATGATAAATATAAATTTGATTTTTTTTAATTTAACATAACGACAACCAGTTTCCTCTCACCCATGTGACCAAGGTTTAAACCCCATAATTTTTTTTATTCCAACACAAGAGATTTTACTATCTCAAGTAAATGTAATGTACAAAATATGAAAATAAATTTAATTTGATATTCTATGTAGTTAATTTTTTTTGGTAACATAAGATTTATTTAACATATTATCAATTGTTTAATTATGTAGTAAAAATATGTCAATTTACTAATAATAATAATAATAAAGTTTTAGTTTATGAATTTGCAAAATAATTTTTGTTTGTTTGAATTTGAACAATGAGTTTGTATTTTTTGTTGAGTTTTTGTCCTTAAAAAAAAGAATAATTTTAATTGCACACTTAAATAAATTAATATTTGTTACTCCACCCCAACAGTTTAAATAGTTATTAGCATACGTCCATATGGTTGAGATCTTTCATTAACTTATCTAAAAGAAGGGTAAAAATTTTCTAAACAATTACTCTATTTGAAAATAATTTAAATATTTCGTTAATTTTCTTTTATTTAAAATAATTTAAATATTTCAAAAAACTTTTCTTTTAATTTACTAGTGCTTGTGTATATAAAGAGAATAATTGCTTGAATTCTAAATAAATCATGGCTTCCAGAAGCATTAATGCAATTGAAAATCTTTAGGTGCAGGACTAATGTGTGAAAATTTAAAAGCTTTTAGTTTTTTTTTTTTATAACCAATACCATGACTTCATTATAATTGACTCTGAAAAAGACAAAAGAAAGGGGTATCAAACCCATGTTCCAACGTAGTTTTCCCCGTATATATATCTTATTTTTAATATTTAAATTTTTTATTTATATTATTTATTTAATTTATAATAAATATCAATAAAAGTATATTTTAAAAAAGAGTAATATTATAAAATTATAATGCCGGCGGCTTATTAACTATTGTGAAGACAATAACGGGTGAGCGGTATATATTAATTTTAATAGTGGGAAATTGGTAATCTCCCTATTGAAATTTAGTCATATAACCATAGAATTAACAATCTCAATTTAAAGGATTAAATTAAAAATTATCAATTTATGACATTTATTATATTTTTTATTTATTAATTAAAATTATTTACTTAGTTATTTATTTTAGTTATTCTTATTTTTTTATTTTATCGCTAAATTAACAATAATTTCATATCAATGTATCAAGAAGTGTATAATAGTAAATGAAAAAATATTAGGTTTTTTATTACCCTTTATCTATAGGGAGGAAACAAGTAATTGCAAATCTAGTTGGAATATAAATAATTAAAAATGGATCTTTTAAAGATGAAACTTTTCCCCCAATCTAAATAATATTCATTATTTGTTTATAGGGTAAAAGCTCATTTTGTCCCTATATTTTAAGATTTGTGTCCATTTAATCTCTATATTTTTTAAAATGCATCGAAACATCCCTGCTGTTAAAGTATTGATACCCCTACTGTTACTTTTTATTTCTTTTGGTTTACTTTTACAATACTACCCTTTTATAATAATTTTTTTGTTTGGACATTAATAAAAAGAAAATAATTAAATTACCAATTTAACCCTAAAAAATTATATTAATTTTTTTGCAAGCACCATTTGCACACTTGATAGTTTGCATACAATTTTTGACAATTTAAAATAATAAATTTTTTATTTTTATTTTTAAGGGTTAAATTAGTAATTTAATTATTTTTTTTTTATTAATGTCCAAACAAAAAAATTATTATAAAAGAATAATATTGTAAAAGTAAGTCAAAATAAATAAAAAGTAATGGTAGAGGTATCAATACGTTAACGACATGGATGTTTCGAGGCATTTTAAAAAATATAAGAACTAAATGGATACAATATTAAAATACAGGGACTAAATGAGCTTTTACCCTTTGTTTATATATTAATTTATTGGTGCGAGTTTGCCACCTGCAAAGTATTTTATTTTCACATTTAGAGGAAGCCGTTTTTTGACCTCATTAATATATATTAATTTGTTGGTGCATGATTAAAAGAAATTTACAGATAATAATTCTTGCTTTTAGAATGATTTAAATGCCATGCGTCACAATAACTTTAGATGCTTCAAAAAAATTAGATCAAGATGAACCATGCCCTCTAACCTTGTAATATGTAAGAAAATAATCCAATAGTAAAATTGCGAATATCTGCTAATTAAAAGTTTAATAGAAATGTCTGACAACTTTAAAAAAAAGAATTAAATTTCTTTTTTCCATTTATCGGATTAGAGCCACCACAAGAATTGAGGGTTGCGCAAGGATTTTTATTTAAATATCCCTAATTTACCTTTAAATACCAAATTTATACCATATTACATATATATACCTCACGAAAATAGAAAAGTCATAAATAACCTTAAAAAATCAAGAATCCACACATTTCTTCCTCTCAGTGCAGAAAGAAGTCGAGTACGAAGTCGGGTAAGTCGAGAATTTAATCGAGTAAGAATTGGAGATAAGTAAGTCGAGTATATGGTCTAGTAGGAAGTCGAGTAAGCATATTAAATGAGTCGAGTATTAAGTAGAAGTCAAATAAATTTTTTGAACAAGTCGAGTAAAATTTATGTAATTTTTAAAGAGGTCGAGTATTAAGTCGGGTAAGTACATTGAGTCGAGTATTAATATTTTTAAAAAAGTGAAGTCTGGTAAGTTGAGCATTCAGTCGAGTAAGAAGTGAAGACAATTGAAAAAGTTGAGTATCTAGTCGAGTACGAAGTCGGGTATGAAGTCTGGTAAGTTCACCATTCAGTCGAGTAAGAAGTGAAGGCAATTGAAAAAGTCGAGTATCTAGTCGAGTACGAAGTCGGATATGAAGTCTAGTAAGTTGACCATTCAGTCGAGTAAGAAGTGAAGGCAATTGAAAAAGTCGAGTATCTAGTCGAGTACGAAGTCGGATATGAAGTCTAGTAAGTTGACCATTCAGTCGAGTAAGAAGTGAAGGCAATTGAATAAGTCGAGTATTTAGTCGAGCACAAAGTCGGGTATGAAGTATGGTAAGTTAAGCATTCAGTCGAGTAAAAAGTGAAGACAATTGAATAAGTCGAGTATTTAGTGGAGTACGAAGTTGGGTATGAAGTTTGGTATGAAGTTTGGTAAGTTAACCATTCAGTCGAGTAAGAAGTGAACGCAATTGAATAAGTCGAGTATCAGCCAAGTACAAAGTCGGGTATGAAGTCTGGTAAGTTGAGCATCCAGTCGAGTAAGAAGTGAAGACAATTGAATAAGACGAGTAAGAAGTCGAGTAAGTAAATTGAATGAGTCGAGTATTAATTTTTTATTGGTATTTTATTGAGGCGATTTTTGTATTTTCCCTAATTTATTTAAGTATGTATGTGTAAAGTTACATATTTTAATAGATTGACGTATATTTTGAGTATTATGAGGGAAATGGTGTATATCCCACACAATTCCCTCGTCGCGCAACCCTATTTAACCTAATATACATTCTCAATCAATATGGAAGAACTATGGCTTTAACTCGTGTATTATTGATTTAAGTTGTCATAGCACCACCAATTCTTGGAGTTCCCAAGTTCGATGAGTTTGCAAAAGTTTCTATGCATTGCACGGTAGACAAAAACCAATCAGAGAGATAATGATATAAGAATATCGATGGCAACTTCCTCGATTAGACTATTGACTTATTAATGACAAAACATGTTTGACAGATCTTGTTCTTGTTGCTTGTCAGGTTTCTCATGTATCCGCTTTTGTTTTGTCAGCATGTTAGCTGTAAAAACACTACCAGTGGATCTCTTGAACTTCCCGGCCACGGAAACCCTGGATGCAATTTTTATTGAAGTTGATAAGTTCGTTACCGTCTTCTTCTACTCGAAAATTACCGTCATTAGAAAACTCCAAGGTAACATGAAAGCTCTTCAGAAAGAACTATGTTGAAAGCAGCAGCAGTGAACAGTCAACAGTTGACCTCAGAGACACGTTGGCATGCCACCTAAGCACACCTATCTGCAGCCAGCTAATGAGAGAAATGAGCCGGATTTAATGGTTATGCTGAGGAATATCAGCACGTGAGCATGGAAGGATGGAGATTCTAGAAGCTCTACATCATTGGTTAATGATAGCTATATTCACGGATCAATTTTTTTTTTTTGCTTATTTCCAAGTGTTGTCCTTTAGCTAGCTGTCTTTTTTCATAGCTTGTGTATAAATAAGCCAATGCTTGTAAACTTTCATTCATTCGAGTTATTAATATTAATGGAAGTGCCTCTGGTTTATGCTCTGCTTGCATCAATAAGCAATTCTTAATGAATTTAAGTAACTAGAAGAACTCACAGAAAGGAAAAATGAAATTGAAGAAGATATCAGATTAGCCGAAAGTGAAGGAAAGTGTCCTAATACACGAGTCAGGGTGTGGCTCAGAAAGGTAGAGGAGACTGCACGAGAAGTGCAACCTATGGTCGAGGAGGGTGACAGAATTGCTATGCAAGGCTGCAGCCTTGCCTGCAACTTGTACTCACACTATCAGCTTGGTAGAATTGTTGGAAAGAAGAGAAAGAGGACATGAGCAATTTTCAGAATGTCTCCCGTAAAAGCTGTTGAGAGGATGCAAGGGCCATGTCTCTTTGCTCAGAAAGCGGCGGATGAAATTTTAGAGCGGCTTGAAGGGTATCTGAATGATGGTGGAATCAAAAGAGTTGCCGTTTGGGGTAGGGGAAGAGTGGGGAAGACTACCCTAGTGAGAAATCTTGAACAAGTAGTTAGAGACCTCTTCTCTTATGGAATCCTTGAATATTGTCATCGGGGTTAGAGTCTCAAAGGATCTCGATTTGAGAGATATTCAATCACAAATTGCAAAGAGATTGAGGTTAGAATTTGATGCGGAAGAGACCATTGACAGAAGAGCTAGGAGACTGCATGAAAGATTAATGACGAAGAAAAGGTTCATCCATATTCTGGATAATGTTTGGGAGAAATTAAAATTAATTTGGACATTATGGGCATTCCACAAGATGAAGACCAAGCTAACTGTAAGATCCTTCGGACAACTCGATCCCTTGATGTGGGTAGAAACATGATGACTGATGAGGAAGTCAAACGAACCTTTTGAATGAAGAAGCAGCTTGGAATTTGCTTGTTGAATATGCAGGAGATGTCGTCCGGTCAGAAAAAATAAATCCAATAGCAAAGGCAATTGCTAGGAAATGCTGTGGTTTTCCGTTAGCTATTGCAACCGTAGGGAAGTCCATGAGTAACAAAAGGATGAAAGAGCGGTGGAAGAATGTACTCTACGAATTGCAGCTCTCGGCACCCCAGTTTGAAAGCATCGAGAAGGATGTTTATCAGCCCTTAAAGTAGAGTTGCTACCCTTGCCAAGTAAGTTTCTTCAGTGATGCTTTTTATATTGTTCTTTACATCCAGATGAGTCTCAAAGGATCTCGATTTGAGAGATATTCAATCACAAATTGCAAAGAGATTGAGGTTAGAATTTGATGCGGAAGAGACCATTGACAGAAGAGCTAGGAGACTGCATGAAAGATTAATGACGAAGAAAAGGTTCATCCATATTCTGGATAATGTTTGGGAGAAATTAAAATTAATTTGGACATTATGGGCATTCCACAAGATGAAGACCAAGCTAACTGTAAGATCCTTCGGACAACTCGATCCCTTGATGTGGGTAGAAACATGATGACTGATGAGGAAGTCAAACGAACCTTTTGAATGAAGAAGCAGCTTGGGATTTGCTTGTTGAATATGCAGGAGATGTCGTCCGGTCAGAAAAAATAAATCCAATAGCAAAGGCAATTGCTAGGAAATGCTGTGGTTTTCCGTTAGCTATTGCAACCGTAGGGAAGTCCATGAGTAACAAAATGATGAAAGAGCGGTGGAAGAATGTACTCTACGAATTGCAGTTCTCGGCACCTCAGTTTGAAAGCATCGAGAAGGATGTTTATCAGCCCTTAAAGTAGAGTTGCTACCCTTGCCAAGTAAGTTTCTTCAGTGATGCTTTTTATATTGTTCTTTACATCCAGAAAACTATTCTATCCTAACATGTGAACTTATTTAATGCTGGACAGCTGATGGAATAATAGATGAAAACCAAACTCTGGAGGAATGTTTCAATAAAGGGATTGCTTTTATTGAAAAATTGAAGGACTCTTGCTTGTTAGAACAGGTTAGTGCAGTGAGACTATGAGGTTGCATTACATTGTGAGAGACGTGGCTATAAGGACTATTTGTGGGATATGCATCGACGAAGACCAGCAGTGATGAGCAGACATCTGGTAACAGAGTTCCTCGAGCAGGTATATCTTGTAATGAAAGAGTTTGTATATAGTGTTTGGTTTAAGAGAAACTAACAAGAAAATAAAAGAAAATCATAAAGAACCAGATCTGAAAATGATCATATTCTCATACATTTGACTAATGATTACAACTTGTTATTTATAGTAAAGATCAGAGGCATCACGTAGCTTGTCAATTTGTTGGATCTAATATGCATGCAGTACAGTTCGTTATCTTTGCTGCTGAGCTGGATAACTAACTCAACACACGTAAGCATCAGCAGCTCCATTTAATCAGATGCTCTCATCTGTACCATATTATCATACTCTGTAACATCCTCCCTCAAGCTGAACTGACCTGGATGGACATTCAGCTTGCTTCTTAGATAGTGAAACTGATTGAAGGTTAGTGCCTTGGTAAGAACATCGGCATTTTGGTCTTCACTGGGAATGAACTGAACTGTAATTTGCTTAGCTGTTACTTTGTCTCTGATGAAGTGAATATCAAGCTCAACATGCTTAGTTTTAGCATGATAAACAGGATTGTGAGCTAAAGCTATGGCACTTTGATTATCACACCACATTATGGGGGCTGTGACAAGATGAATATGTAGTTCTTTCAGTAAGGACTGAATCCAAGTAACCTCAGCTGTAGCTTGAGCCAAAGCTTTGTATTCAGCTTCAGTGCTTGATCTGGAAACTACTGCCTGTTTCTTAGACGACCAAGAAACCAAATTTGAACCAAGATAAACAGCATAACCAGCCACTGATTTGTGATCATCCTTATCACATGCCCAATCTGAGTCACTAAAACAATTTATCTGCATAGTGCCATAATGATAAAAATATAATCCAAAATGAATTGTTCCTTTCAAATATCTAAGAAGCCTCTTACAAGCCTCTCAGTGCTCTGTTGTTGGTGAAGCTAAAAACTGACTAAGTTTGTTTATAGAGAAAGTTATTTCTGGCCTAGTGAGAGTCACATATTGTAAAGCTCCAACTGCACTTCTATATTGAGAACTATTTGAAATAACACTTCCTGACCCCTTTGTAAGATAATGACCAGTTGCCATGGGAGTAGGAACTGGACTGCAGTCAACCATATTGTGTTTGGCTAGAATATCAGCTATGTATTTAGATTGAGAGAGATAAATTCCAGATGCTGTTTTGGTAACTTCTATCCCAAGAAAATAACTCAATTTGCCCAGATCCTTCAAAGCAAAAGCATTTTGCATATTGGTAATCACTTGCTGCACCATTTGATCACTTGAGCCTATTATGATTATATCATCCACATAGACAAGAACAAAAATTACTTGATCACCTATCCACTTGTAGAAAAGGGAGTTGTCTGACCTTGAATTTTGGAAACCTCATTTCACAACCATAGCATCTTTCAGTCTCTCAAACCATGCCCTGGGGGCTTGTTTTAAACCGTAGAGAGCCTTTTTCAACTTACAGACATGAAGAGGTCGAGATGGATCAATGAAGCCCTCTGGCTGCCCCATGTACACATCTTCAACTAATATGCCATTCAAAAATGCATTATTCACATCCACTTGTCTGAGCTTCCATTTATTCATAACTGCCAAACTTAAAATAACTCTGACTGTGGATGCTTTAACAACTGGACTGAATGTTTCTGTGTAATCAACTCCTTGTGTCTGATGAAACCCCTTAGCCACTAACCTGGCTTTGTATCTAGAAATGGTTCCATCAGCATGATATTTTATCTTGAATATCCATTTGTTTCCAACTACCTTAACTGGTTCACTTGGCAAGACCAGATCCCATGTATGATTGTTCTGAAGTGCTTGAAATTCTTCTTGCATTGCCTTAAACCATTTTGGATCAGATAAAGCAGCTGAAACAGAAGTAGGTTCTGAAGGTATGGCTAGTAAAACAACTAAAAAAGATTTAGGCTTAAAGATACCAGCCTTGGATCTGGTTATCATGGGATGACCTATAGGTGGTGCAGCAGGTAATATATGAGGAGGAGATTGTGTATGATGTATAGGATGTGTATGTGATGTCGAAGTAGAAGATGAAGAGGAGGTTGAAGAAGGAGAGAATACCTGTGGAGTGTCAGCAGGTAGGTAATCACTTACTGGAGATTCTTGCAGGGGGGATTGTACTTGTGGGATTGGAACAAGAGTAACTTTGGACTCTGAAGAAATATCTGAGGGACTGCAAGACTGAGCAATGGAAGAGAAGTCTAATCCAGATACATATGGAAAAGATTGTTCATCAAAGATGACATGATTGGACACATACACACGACCAGATGAATGAAGACACTGATACCCTTTATGAGAAGAGCTATACCCAATAAAAACACATCTGTTTGATCTAAAACTGAGCTTGTGTCTGTTATAAGGTCTGAGATAAGGAAAGCAAGCACAACCAAAAACCCTAAGAGAGACATAATCTGGTACTTGCTGAAAAAGTTTTTGGTAAGGTGAAATGTTATTCAAAGTTGGTGTGGGTAGTCTGTTGATAAGGAATACAGCAGTATGAAAGGCATTCCACCAGAACTTAAGTGGTAAATTAGCTTGAGCTAACAGAGTGAGGCCAATGTCCACTATGTGTCTATGTTTTCTCTCAATTCTTCCATTTTGATGATGGATATGTGGACAAGGATGCCTGAACTGAATTCCAAACTGAGTGAGATATGATGCAAAGGTTCTAAACTCCCCTCCCCAATCTGTTTGAACTGTTTTGATGTGTTGTTGTAAGTGTTTTTCAATAAAAGATTTGAATTCTGTGAAAACTTGGAGTGCATCTGATTTGGCAGTCAAAGGAAAAATCCATGTGAATCTGCTGAAATCATCTAAAATGGACAAATAATATATATAGCCTTGAGTGGATGCAACATGTGATGGTCCCCACAAATCAGCATATATAAGTTGTAATGGTGCTGTTGTTTTTGTTGGAACAAATCCAAAATGTAAAAGGTGACTTTTACCATGTTGACAGGCATTGCAAAAGTTTGGAGTTTTATTGAGTACATTGAAACTATTACAAGCTTTCAATACAGATTTGAGTGTGTGTAAGGCAGGATGTCCTAGCCTTTTATGGAAAACATTGACATCGACTGAGCTAGTATTGACAGCCAAGGCTGATTTACACAGCAAATGATGAGACAAAGTACTCTTACTTATTTCAGGAGAAATATCACTAGACAAAGGAGAATGAAAAGCAAACAAAGACTGAGGTTTATTGGAAGAAAGTTGACATGACAAGGCTGAGCTAGTTTCAGAGACTTGAGCTGCAGATTGGACTTGATACAATCCCCATGTTGCAATTCCTCTAAGCAAAGTGATCCCTGAGTTCCTGGCCTTGACAACACAGACATTTGAAAAAAACTCAAGTGTCACATTATTATCTACTAAGAGCTTTGAAACACTGAGTAAATTTTTCTTAATATTTAGAACATGAAGAACATGGTTGAAACACAAGGGTTTATTTGCAGTAGTAGCTAGCAATACTGATCCAATATGCTGAATATGTAATGCAGAACCATTCCCAACAAGCAATTTGTCAGTTCCAACATATGGCTTGAGATCCAGTAATTTACCTGGGTCATTTGTGATGTGGTTAGTAGCACCACTGTCAATGTACCAAGCTGGATCTTCAATCATCTCAGGTGCATGAGCTGGAACAGGGACTGAAGGAGATCCAGAGTAATCTCCAGTAGGAGCAAAAGCATGAGCAGGAGAGTAACCACCATGAGAATTAGATGGTTGATAAACATTGAAAGCAGCTGGATCTGAATACATCAAATGGCCTTGATAACCAGGTGCTCTTGGTATGTTGAAATTACCAAACTGAGAGTTACCAATTCCAGCACCATATTGAGGATTAAGATTTCTACCAAAATTACCAAAATTTCCATAAGCCATAGAAGACCTATTGCCATTAGCATAGCCAAAACCTCTACCATACTGCCTCTGACCAGGCCTAAAATTTCCATTAAAACCACATCTTCCTTGATTTCTTGAAGGAACAAAAGTTGAGTTAAACTTATTCCTGCATTTATTGGCACCATAACCAGGAATGAAACAGATCTGACATACAATTTGTGAGAAGTTACCATCACTAGATCCAGCTCCAGAATTATAACTTCCTCCATACGATCCAGTGTTAAACTTCTGATTCCCACTAGTGTTTTTACCAGGATTGAACTGCTTTTGAGCAACATTTGCTGACAAGTTATGTGTAAAGATGTGTATAAGAGACAGCTTCAACAGGTTTTCCAACTAAAGCTAAGCTATCAGATATCCTTTTCATTTTTGCAAAATAATCAGTTATGGACATCGAGCCTTTTTTAAGAGTTTGGATTTGCATTTTTAGAGGCATTATTCTAGCTTGTGACTGGGAAACAAACATACTTGTAAGTGTATCCAGCAGCTCCTTTGCAGTTGAGCAGTGGATCACAGTTGTCAACAGATTCGGCTGAATAGATGAGAGCATCCAGCTCAGAATCAATTGATCCGTCTTTATCCACATTGTGTAAGCTGGATTGATCTCTTGATTCTCTGTTCCAGTTGAAAAACCAGCAGCAGAGCTTGTAGCAGAGAAAAATTTTTCCGGACAGACTTGATTTCCATTGATGAAATCTTCTAAACCATTTCCTTTAATGGATGTGAGAATCTGAGTTCGCCAAACAATGAAGTTATTATGATCTAGTTTTATCGGAGTAATAAAACTATAGGATCCAGAATTTTGATTCGAAATTGCCATTTGTTTGCTCTGATACCATGAAAGAGTTTGTATATAGTGTTTGGTTTAAGAGAAACTAACAAGAAAATAAAAGAAAATCATAAAGAACCAGATCTGAAAATGATCATATTCTCATACATTTGACTAATGATTACAACTTGTTATTTATAGTAAAGATCAGAGGCATCACGTAGCTTGTCAGTTTGTTGGATCTAATATGCATGCAGTACAGTTCGTTATCTTTGCTGCTGAGCTGGATAACTAACTCAACACACGTAAGCATCAGCAGCTCCATTTAATCAGATGCTCTCATCTGTACCATATTATCATACTCTGTAACATGTAAGAATCTGGTATCCGGGGGAGCAGGAGCAGGAATATCCTGCTCATCCACGAGCACATCGTCCACGAGGCCCATCTCCTGTTGGAAGCATAAAGCCATTCCTGCTAAGGGTTGAGTCGAGGAGACCCGGTCAACGACAGTTCGCGAGGCGTGCTCTCCAGTCCGAGAATCAAGGCACGAAGGCCACGCAACCACCCACGACAACGGAAATGGGGCATCCGCTTTCGAGAGGTGGGAAGATAATGAGCGCGAATGGAGGGAAGGCCCGAGGTCAGAAGTGGCCTATAAAAAGGTAGCCAACGAAGGTAAAAAGGTTAGCATTTTTGAGATTATAACATAGATAAGAAAAGCTCTAGAGAACTGAGACTAAAAGAGAAAAACCATAAGATTTGTGGCTAGCGTTCCCAGAACCTTCATATCTGACTTGAGCGTCGTAGGGTTTACGTCGGGAAAACAACCGGCGTGCTCTGACTTGTTTATGTGGACGCAGGAATATTTGGGGAAGAAAGCATACGAGGAGAGATCCTGATCGAGGTGAAGTTGATCGAGCAGATATCCTGGTCGTGGAAAGAGGGCAACCAGAATCTTGCATCAACAAGTACATCAAAGAAGAGTGGATTTTTCTGTCAATCTGGTATTTTACTGTATGAAATGCCGCAAAAGTATCAGAATTCTTTCGCAAGGATTTCATTTTTGAACGACAAGATTACCAGGTTGCCTAGTCTATTGATTGGATGTTCTGAGCTGACTGTGTTGCTCCTCCAAGATAATTCCCTGAAGAAAATCCCCAAGAACTTCTTTCGAGAAGTTAGAGCACTTAAGAGTTCTGAATCTAAGCAGCACATAGATAACTTTCCTGCTTCCTTTGCCTGATCTAGAGGAGCTCCGTTCTCTGTTTATGAGGTCTTGAAGGATTATTAACCAATGCAAGTTCGCTGGACCTAATAATATGCGCGGGCATAAGTGTGATATCTGAACTAATTTCAAAGAATTGCTTGTAGGTCTCCCAATGTTAAAGTCTCTCACCATATCAAGTTGTAATTGTAACTCCCTTTCAACTTTGGTAAGTGGGGAGAATATTCGGAGAAATATGTTACCAAAGCTGGAGCATTTGGAGCTAAGGCGTTTGAGAAATTTGGCAAAAATTTTGGAAGAAACGACGGCTCAAAGATGTCGCTTTTTCGGCTTAAAAAATCATAGAAGTGGTTAATTGTCTGAGACGGAGGAACCTCATATCCTTTGCTTTGCTTCAAGAGGTCTAAAACCTTGAAGATATCAGGGTTATGACCCCAGAAGGATGAAATGTATCTTTGCGGGAAAAGTTTCTTATGCAATGCTCACAAAATTAAGAGTCGTAGAGCTGAGGGACTTGGAAAATTTGAGGATTATTTGTTCGAGGAAAATCGCATGGCCAATTTGGGAGAAAATTGAAGGTTACAACTGCCCAAGCTGACAAAACTGCCATTCTCAGCGTTCAATGCACTAACTATAAAAGAAATTAGAGGAGGTTTAAAATGGTGGAATAATCTTAGATGAGAAGATGACACAATCAAGTTTAGTCTCCAGCAAATGTTCCACCCATTTACACACTTAACAATGCTGACAAGAGAACACAGTCAATAGATAGGTAAGAAAATATTCTGACTCAAATACACAAAATATCCCGACTCAAATACACATTGCCTATCAACTCCGTATTGATTCATTTTTTGGATTGCTGATTGCAGAATTGCCTATATCAATGCTGCGGCCATTCCACAAACTCTTAAAAGTTAATTTTGTTTTCAAAATTCTGTATAGAAGCATTGAACATTTATCTATGCCAAATGCTCCTCGCTAATGGGACTTTTCTCGCTGTTTCTAGGATAGAAGAACAGAGGACAGATGATGGCGAGAGACAGCAAAAAAGTTCAGTGCAAGTTACATTCTTGTATCTCTTCTCAACTGAAGCCTTAGTGGTACATCATGTAAATCCCTGAATCCTATCACGATCCATCATGCAGAATCATTGTTGCATGGCAGGGAAACAATTATATTAAAAAACTTTATCTGTGGAATTTGTTGCATCCCTCTATGGATTGTATGTCCACTGAAACATTGACAGTAAAATACACGTTAAAATATGGATTTTCTACTATTATTTCCTTTAGTATTATTTGTTGGGCTACATGCTCTGCCTTTGCTCTGTTTATACCTAAATTTTTGCTCTACCTTGAATCTCTGCTCTGAAAGCTGCTTATTCCGTTGGTGATAGAGGCTTATCTTATGTTGAAGTCTATAATAAAATTTTGCACAAGTTACTCAGAATATGAAGCAACAGTAATATCATATGAATCCGAGTTTCAAATTTCTTTGCAAGCATTTACTTTACTTGCAGTTGCATGTCGAATTATGAGATGCAACACCAAAATTTTGCCATTTGTATCCAAGTATAATATTGACAACTAAAATCTCATTTCTCTTGCGGAATTGCTACCGAGACAAGACAGCAAAAGAACGAAATATTAAAAAAGTAAAATTCTAGGTGATTGCTTGCTTAGAAAAAAAATGGTAAAATCCTTTTAAAAATTTCTGGGTCGACTTTACATTTGAAGGTATTAAACAATAAAGTTAGGTTGTATTTGACATCGTGTAAGGGATTGACTTCCAGGATGGCAATGTAGCACTCAGAGAAAAATATTACACGATATATTATTTACGGAAAATTCAACAGCCAGGGCAAAACTAATTGATTAGCGATTAAAAGAAATTTCTCAGTAAGTGTCACCTGTGACATGCCACTGAATAAATCCAACATCAATAATTGGCCAAGCAAGATTACTGCCAATATTTCAATGGTGGCTTGACTTTCAGAGATGATTTAAGTACTTGCGTCATTGCTAAAATTTTGAATTTTCTTGAGATTCTGATTTCTTTTATCACCAAAATCCGATCATGGAAGTGGTAGCTTCAATCTTGGGCTCAGCCGTAGCAGAAGGAGGCCATGTTCTCTGTGGCCCTTTCTGCTCAAAAATCAACAACACCGTTAAGATTCAACCAAATCTCCAAGCTTTAGAAAAGGAATTGGAGTTTCTAATTGGTCTCAGAGATGACATGATATGTCAGCTCGCAGTAGCTGAGAAAGATGGAAAGGTACCAACAACTCAAGTGAAAGCATGGGTAAGATCAGTTGATGAATTTATCTTTGAAGTAGATTTAATGCAAGAAAGTGTGAGAGCCAAAGAGAAAAAACATAGTGGTTGTTTCTATAGTTGTTGTCCGCAGTATAGACATGGCAGCAAAGTGGCAAGAATGCTCAAGGAGGTGCAAGGACTTAAAAGTGAAGGAATTTTTCCCGCAGGCTTGGTGATCGCCAACCCCGAAGCAAAATCTGTTGAGCATATCCCAGGACCTTCAATAGAGCATCAAACAACAGCATCAAAAACTTTAGGTAAGCTCATGAAACTGCTGGATTGTGATGGAATCAGGAGAATTGGTATCTGGGGATTGGGTGGAATTGGCAAGACAACTCTTGTTAAGAACCTGAACAACATTCTCAGGAGGGATTCATCAGCACATCGTTTTGGCATGGTCATCTGGGCTACAGTGTCCAAGGAGTTGAATCTAAGATGGGTTCAAGCACAAATAGCTGAGAGATTGAATTTGGATGTGAAAATGGAGGAATGCATGCAGAGACTAGGTATTCGACTGCATGAAAGACTTTCGAGGGAAAGTAACTTTCTTCTCATTCTGGATGATGTTTGGGAGACAATTGATTTGGATTCTTTGGGTGTTCCACAGCCTGAAGATCATGGTGGTTCGAAGATCATACTGACTTCTAGAAGTTTAGAAGTCTGTATGGCGATGAAGACTGATGTGGAAGTTAGAGTTGATCTTCTCAATGATGATGAAGCTTGGCAATTATTTAGTCAAAATGCAGGTGTAGTAGCCAGTAAAGATCCAATTAAACCATTCGCGCAGGCAATTTCGAGAGAATGCAAAGGATTGCCATTGGCTATCATCACCATGGGAACTGCAATGAGGGGAAAGACAAACGTCAAGCTCTGGAAACATGCTCTGAAGGAGTGGCAAAAATCAGTGCCATGTATCAAAGGCATTGAAAACAATGTCTATAATTCTTTAAAATGGAGCTATGACGCGTTGGAAGGTAACAGAAAATATTGTTTCCTGTATTGTTCTTTGTTTCCTGAAGATTTCTCAATTGAAGAAAGCGAACTTGTGAGGTGTTGGTTAGCTGAAGGATTAATAGACGAACAAGAAAACCACGAGGACTCATTCAACAGAGGAATTTCTTTGATTGAAAATCTGAAGGACCATTGTCTGTTGGAAGATGGTGCTAGTGAAGGGACTGTGAAAATCCATGATGTGGTACGGGATGTTGCCATATGGATTGCATCTTCCTTGGAGAGTAGATGTAAATCACTTGTTCGCTCAGGGGCTGGCTTGACTGAAGTTTCAGAAATCGAGCTAGTGAATTCTTTAAAAAGGGTTTCCTTCATGAATAACAGCATAACAAAGTTGCCTGATTGTAAGGTGCATTGTCCGGAGACCTTAACTTTGCTACTGCAAGGCAATTTTCCCCTTGATAGAGTACCTGAGAAGTTCCTTGACGGATTTCCTGCACTCAGAGTCTTAAACCTTAGTGGAACTCGCATCCACTCACTGCCTCTTTCCCTTCTTCAACTGTATGACTGCCGTGCTCTTCTCTTAGGGGATTGCTTCTATCTGGAAGACTTACCCGCAATTGGAGGTCTTACTAAACTTCAAGATCTTGATCTATCTGCTACTAGTATCAGAGAATTGCCTAAAGGGATGGAAAATTTAAGCAACTTAAGGCGACTGAACCTCTCACGCACTCACTATCTAAAGAAAATCCAAGCTGGAATTATATGCAGATTGTCTTCTTTAGAGATTCTAGACATGACACTCAGTGATTATCATTGGAGAGTTAAAGGACAAGAAGACGAGGGACAAACAAATTTTGAAGAGCTTGGATGCCTTGAGCGATTACTCGTTTTGTCCATAAGATTGGAGAATATTCCATCTCAAGGCACTGAAGATCTTACATGGATCGGTAGATTGAGAAGCTTTCAGTTCTTTATAGGTCCAACAGCAAACTCCTTGCCAACCAAACATGATGAAAGAAGGGTGACAATCAGCGGCATTGATCTTTCAGGAGAATGGATAGGTTGGTTGTTGACAAATGCAAGTTCTCTGATCATAAACAACTGTTGGGGACTGGATCAAATGCTTGAAACCTTGGTCATAGATAGCGTTGGTGCCTTTGCTAGTCTGAAATCTCTAACTATAGCAGGATCTAGAAGCAGCTTAAGGCCAATTGGAGGATGCGCTGCACATGATGACCTGCTACCAAATCTGGAGGAACTTCATCTCCATGATCTGGCTTATTTGGGAAACATTTCAGGGCTAGTCGGTTATCTTGGGCTCAGATTTTCAAAACTAAGATTAATGGAAGTGACTCAGTGTCCTCGACTGAAATATCTTCTGACTTACGGTAGCTTCATTCTAGCCCTACCAAACCTGCAAGAAATCAAGGTAAGCTTCTGTGATAATCTGGTGGAGCTCTTTTGTTATTATTCAGAGTTAAATTTCACTCCAGAAACTGTTGTGCCAAACCTTCGGAATCTGGAACTGAAGAACCTTCCCAAGCTAAGGACTATTTGCAGACAGAAGGAATCTTGGCAATGTCTAGAGCAGGTTAAGGTGATCAAGTGCAATCTATTGAGAGAGCTGCCTCTCACTGCACAAAATGCAGATACTGTCAAAGAAATAATAGGAGAATTGCAGTGGTGGAACCTACTAAATTGTGACCAGGATACCAAGTCAAGCCTCCATCCTTACTTCAAACAGGCCAAAGGTAAGATGGAGCTAGGACCAATGGAGATGCAGAAAATAGATGGAACAGTTCTGTGATGAAAACAAATAAATTAAAAAGATGATCATACCAAGATCTGAATTTTTTTCTCTCATGCATTTCTTCACTTAACATTCTCTGTATACAATATATACAACGTCTATTCCTTTTTTATATTTTTTCTGATCTACAGTGTAAATGCTTTATCTCCACACTGCACACTTGATGCCAAAATTGCGTAGCTATTTCTTGTTCATTCATCAATTAAGATTACTTCACTCCAAGAAAAAGGGCTTTTGCTGCGAAAAGCTATATTCATTTTTTATTGCAATGGGGATGAGGCAGTTTCAAATGGTCTTTAACGATGGCTAAACAGTCTTATGTTCAATAAAGGTAAAATATAATCTGAAAGAAAATGTTCTGTTTCAATTCAAATAATGTCCACCATCATATTCTATCTGTTTGAATTTCAGTTATTCTATTGAACTTGATCCAGCAAATTCAGCCGAATCACCCCCCCCCCCTCCCCAATGGCTAATTATGTTAACCAAACAAATCTCACACAAAGATTGATTAAAGGAAAATTATCAGTCATATACTCTTAAATAACACTAGTATCAAATGTGCTACAATACTTTTTACTTATATCATTTATATACCCTAAGTTGATAAAATATATTATTTTTAGCAATTATTAACAATTATCCAATAAATGGGATGACATGTCATTTTTATCAAAATATATCATATGACATATCGTTGTTTACTAGGTAAATGGGATGATATGTCATTTTTTAAAAAAGACTAGATTACCCTTATGATGTCAGCGCTCGCAAACGGCAGTTAACGAATTGGTGACCGGCAGAAGTATTTTGTCAACTTAGGGTATACGAGTGATACACTTGAAAAATATTATAGTATGTTTGATACTAATATAATTTAAGGATATATGATTGATAATTTTCCTTAATTAAAAATCAGAATAAAAAACAATTAACAAAGATTTTCGAGGTTCAACACGGGCAATGAATTTTATTAACCCTCAAGAAAAAATAATACAAATGTGAAGAAGATCTTATTACAAGCTCTCGAATCATCCAATCCCCGGCCTCTTAGCCTATAAGGATGTTTATGTAGTTTCCACTTTCCTAGACATTCTGACGCACGAGACTGGAGAGCGCTGACTCAAGTAGTGGAAGCGGCAAGGGAGATGTCGTTTGATGCTATCCGCTTAAACATATATCGTATCACGTGCAAAACACACGCTGGACTTGACATAAGTAGCCCACATGACGTGGCTGTCGTATTCTGGTGCTTAAAAAAAACACCGACACGTCGCTTATACGCAAATATATATTGACGACTTGATGGTAAGCTTTCTAAGATAAAACCGACACTGTTGTTTTCTGCAGAAATCTTAATTCGAGATCAACCTTCACGCTCTTTTGACTAAAGTCAAAGGTAATTCACCTTAGCAATTAAAATAGATTGAATAAATTAACTGAAAGGCTATGCTTCGTAGTCACATGGAATAAAGCAATTAATTCTTCCTCTCATAGGTGTTCCCATGGTGACATTCTCTTGCAAAATTGTTCAATCTCTTTTAAAGTATCAACCTTCCCTGCATTTCTACAAAACAATAGCCAATTAATTAAGCTTCTTCATCATGCAGGACATCGACTTTCACTTCTTAATCTGTACTTTTCATCTGATCTCCCTACATATTTCTAGAGACTAAAGAAATCAATTGCGATGATCCTAGAACCCATTAGATGAACCAAAACAATCTAAATCTATTATCTCCAAAACATCAACCAGAATAAGAAAAAAAATTCTCTTTTTGGAGACTTCGATGAACTCGAGTAGCTAGCTTCTCCATACTCAGTGGTGAGGCTATGTGTGGGCTGGAGTGGGCTACAATCCGTCCAAACTTTTAAAACATTTACAAAAATACCATGTGTCTAGTTTACAAAATTATCATTATTGTATTTTTATTTACAACTATAACCACTCCATTATTTACAACTTTACCATTTAGCACATTTGCATAAATAAATTAAAAAAAAGGGATCCCACTTATTGAATAAAAGGCTCATTCATATGATAATATGAATAAATTAAAAAAAAAATTCCCTTTTTCAAAGTTCCAAATTCCATAACGTGCTTGTGCTTCTCTTGGCTTTTTTGTTTTTCTTCAATTCTTCGTCTTCTTCTTGGTAAGGAAATTTATTTTTTATGTTGATGCTGAAATCTGGTCGTCCTTTGCCCGACCTGATCGTTCTACCAACGTTTGTGTTGTCCGCGAAGGGAAGGTTGTACTCTCCTTGCTCTAGCAACTGCCCGTGTTCCTAGGACCCGAATCACCATTTTCTTTCCTTTCCAAGCCTGCGCTCACAAAAACAAGTCAGAGACGCCGTTGGTTTTACCGGCGTAAACCCTCCGATACTTAAGTTAGAACAAGGTGTTTACGGGTAAAGTGCTTGATTTAAACGAGTAAAGTGAATACAATAGTTTCGGCACAATCTGTATTGAAGATCTTTGTAACAGTGAATCAGGATTTCAATTTGGCAGAGTTTTTCCTTTTTTCTCAAATTTTTCATCTTTTTCTTCATCGGTCTCCTGGCTTCTTATAGCCATCATCCCACGTTTTCTGTGTATTCTTCATGTCCCCCATTTTCGGGTGATGGCAAACCCTCATGGGTCTCCAACCATTGAATCGTGGGTAAACGTGGGATGCCATATTCTTCCCAACGGTTCGGGGCATAACAAAATTATCGTGAGTTCGTGAGATCATGTGCTCTTTCTCTACGCGATAAGTATCTGGTCGGTACATATCTCTGGTCGGTGCTCTTTTCTAGTTGACACAAGCCCGTACGCGAAGTTTTACTAGGACTCTACTCGTGCCATTCAACTGGGAACAGGACGGAGCTGGTACTTCTCATTACTCATGGGGACATGACTGAGCTGGTACTTTTCATTACTCAACACCAGTCCCCCAGTTTCTGGTCTTGCGAGTTAAGCGAGTTTGAGATTAGAAACTAAGAATGAGATCTAGCAAACCTCGGGCAACATTCCTCTTGTCCTTGTTTTATTGTGATGGACCTGAGGTGACGTCTTTTGCTTAGAGAGTTTTCGGCCCAACTATGGGCCTTCGTGAGCGGGTCCAATACGCAGTTAGGCTGACATCTCATCATGCCTTTTTAATGGCCAATGACATGTCGCTTTTTGGCCTTTTATATTTGAAATTTGAAAGGGCGGCTTATCTGCCCCCGATACGTGGCGATTGAGCTGACATCCGCGTCACTTAAACGCCTCTATTCCCCCTTTCATCTTAAATCCCTAAATTGAAACTGCCATTGCGTTTCGTTATCTATCATTTCACCATAAGCCAACTCCTGCTTTAGCCTTTAATCGTACTTTCCGCACTGGAGACTTCCTTTTGCTGGGCTCTTTCTCTGTCACGACAACGCCACCAGTGTCGATATATTCTAGGTATCGCCTTTGACTTCTTATCTGGTTATTGTTGCTTAGATTCTGTATTGTCCCTTTTGTACCAATATACTTGGATTTATTGTGTTTTTCCTTTTAAGATTTTGTTATGTCAAACCGAAGAGGAAAATTAATTGTAAATGAGAGTGACGAAGAGGTAGAGGATTCGTACCCCAGCCTGTTAAGACCCACTGGTCCTTCATACCCTTCAAGTAGTGTAGGCACCTCCTATAATAAGGATACCCCTAAGTACCCTCATCCCAAGGCCATTTCGTCTTCCCCTGATTTTGAGCCTATGTGAAACCGTGGGGGGCAAGCATCGGGTTCTGGTGAAAACCATAGTTCTGAGGGGCTGGGGTCCTTGAGGAAGAGGGTGATGGTGAGAAGAGCAGACCCTCTAAGAAGACAAAACCTCGGTCATAGGATGGAGTCAGATTCTTACCATATTGACTATATTACTTGTGCCACTACCCACACTAACCTGCTAAAGCTTAAAAACCTTTATAAAATCTCTGAGGATGTCCTCCTTGCTATCCCTGGGAAATGTGATGTTCTCAGTCGGCCTCCTAAGGGATATGTGACGCTGCATCTAGAGAGCTTCAAGTTAGGAGCTCGGTTGACCCTTCAACCTTATTTCGCCAGGATATTGGGTGGCATGCATCTAGCTCCATGTCAGCTTCACCCGAATGGGTGGAGGGTTCTTTCAGCCTTGTTTATGCTATGGGAAAAGTGTAGGCTCGGGGAGCCTTCCCTCGTAGAGGTAAAACACTTGTACCAGCTCAAGAGCACCCCAAAGGAAGAAGGCTGGTACTACTTCATGTCAAGCTCTGCAAAGAGGAAACCTATCACTAGTTTTCCCTCATCGTGTAAAAACTAGAAGAGCAAATTTTTCTTTGCTAGGGTAAATTGGTGTCTAGCGAGCCATTTGCTTGGTGGTGATATTCACCTTACAACGCGTTTTGTCACCCCAGGTCGTTTATTTTTCTATACACTTTTCGTCTCTCGTTGTCATTTATTTGGCTCTTTAACCTTGTTTATTCTTTCAACCTCGTGGGGCCTGATCAATAGACTCGACGACGATCCACTGCTTAAGGTGGAAACTGCTCTGGTGAACACATCTACCTGTTACAACCTCTTATCGTCAATAAATCTTATTGGGTCTCGCCTAGTGGACGTAGCTGCCGGGATGGATAGCAAGATCCTTAACGCTATGTCAAAGAAGCTTACTTGAGGGTCAAGTGACTCCAGCAATCCCTCCTCCCCTGAAGAAAACCAATGTTGGTTCTTCTAAAGCTCCTGCTCTGCCCCCTCCTCCACCTCAGAAGAATAGCGGGGAGAAAGTTTGCGACAAGAGTCCTGAGGTCAGCCTTCAATCTGGAGATCGATCATATTCTCTTCCGCCTTGGGATTAGGGTGACTATTTGACCTCGTATCAGAAGGACTATGGCCGATCAGTGGGACCCAAAATGGTCAAGGACATTGAGAGCATGAATCTTAATGAATTGGCTGGTTATATCCAGAGGGTCTCTTTTAAGCTGACCACTTTGGTTTTTTGCTACAAGAACAGGTCTGCATGCCATGAGAGGAAGTTTCAAACGGAGAATCAAGACCTGAAGAAAAAGGCTAAATCTGCTGATCGCTCGAGGGAGAACCTGCTCGATCTATATAAGCAGATCATAGACATAAAGGAGAAAGTGGTCATTGCTGAGTCCAGCTCTTCCAAGTTCGAGAGCGAGTTGGGTGACTTGAAGTCTGATCTCCAAGCTGCACAAAGTGAGCGAGACACTTTGAAAACGGCCTACGAGGAGCAAATCAAGTCCTTGAATGAGCAGATAGCCGAGTTGAAGGGCAAATCTACTGAGGTGAACGATCAGCTAGATGCAGAGCATAACTATGGGCTCGCTTTTTGCTATAAGTCCATCATATTTGTGCTCAAGGAAGAATATCCAGAGCTCAACATGAGCAAGCTGGAGGCAGGAGTGCAGAAGTATATGGCTGAGTCAGATCAGGGGGATAAGGACCATGGGGACCAGGATCAGGTCGAGACTCCTTCAGGTGGGGGGCAGGAGAAAGAAGCAGGGGATCATGCTTTGGGAGCAAGACATGGGTCAAAATCTGCTCCTTTAGAAGTTACTGGTCATTCTCCTTCCAAGATTGTTGATCCTTCTTCTACTGAGGTTGCTGAGCCCCACAATCCTTAAACTTGCTTTCTATGTAAATTCTAAATTTTTGTTTGTTTGCAAACATTTGAGCGTTTATAAGTTTTTTATGCTTTCCAGCTACTTTCTTGCCATGATTATGTTTATGGGTTGTTTCTGCAAATTACCTTGAAAGATATGCCTGCTTGTCTTTGAGTGATCGAGGAGAAATAAGCGATCCCTTGCCTTAACAATTTCATAGACTTTTACCTACTGGTCCTTTGGACAACTGAACAGGAACAGACACTTTTTTATCTTAGCAAATTTTGCAATATATGGCTACTGGTCTTTCAAACGACCGACCAGGAATTGGCACATGTTTGCCTTAGTAAAATTTTATAGAATTTGCATGCTGGTCCTTTGGGCAACCGAGCAGGAATATGCACATGTTTGCCTTAGTAAAATTTGTAGAATTTGCCTGCTAGTCCTTTAGGCGACCGAGCATGAATAAGCACATGTTTGCCTTAGTAAATTTTATAGAATTTGCCTGCTGATCCTTTAGGCGACCGAGCAGGATTATGCACATGATTGCCTTAGTAAAATTTATAGAATTTGCCTACTGGTCCTTTAGGCAACCGAGCAGGAATAAGTACATGTTTGCCTTAGTAAAATTTGTAAAATTTGCCTGCTGGTCCTTTAGGCGACCGAATAGGAATATGCACATGTTTGCCTTAGTAAAATTTGTATAATTTTCCTGCTGGTCCTTTAGGCGACCGAGTAGGAATAAGCACATGTTTGCTTTAGTAAAATTTGTAGAATTTGCCTGCCGATCCTTTAGGCGACCGAACAGGCATAGGCACATGTTTGCCTTAGTAAAATTTATAGAATTTGTATGCTGGTCCTTTAGGCGACCGAACAGGAATATGCACTTGTTTGCCTTAGTACAATTTGTCTAACAAGGGAGTTTTGTGCTGAATTCATCTTTATTGAACTTTGCATGGATTACAAAAGGCGAAATACATGCATGTGCCGTAATTCATTATGCATTTAACAGAAATAGCTTAGTGGAATAAAAACTTGGTAAAACACTTTGCTTACTAGAAGTATTTCTTCAAGTGCTCAGCGTTCCACGACCTCTTTACATCTCGTCCATCTGGGTAAGCCAACTTGTAAGCTTCTGGGCTAGTTGTTTGTACTGCCTCGTACGGACCCTCCCATTTCGGGTCAAGAACGCCATGGTTAGGATTTCCTGTGTTTTGATTCACTGTTCTAAGTACCCAATCTCCTGCTTGGAACTGCCTCATGCATACTGATAGCTCTAGGAAATGAGAGTTATTACATCAATTCTAAACTTAAATCAAGAACACTTAGAGAACAAATAAGGTGTTTTTATTACATTTTGGCTATATTTTGCATAAACAGTCATTTTAGTTGATTCTTAATAAGTTTTGTTTGAATCAAAGTAATTTGTGCTAAAAACATGTGCATAATTGTAGGTTTTCAAGAAATCTTAATTCATGAGAGGATGGGGAGACATTAGATAAGCAAGAGGATGAAAGAAGATGCCTGCAAAAGGAGTAAAGCACAATCGGGAATAGTGTAGTGTTGTAGCAGATGTTAGAGCAACTAGTGTTGTAGCAATCTGGGAGCAATGAGGGAGAAAACTTAAGTGCGGGTCAGCTGCAGAAATCGCGATTTGCATGTTTCCTAATTTAACGCATGCACGTCCATGGACTTTTGTTTATCCTAATTTGCAGTATAAAATAAAAGCGTGCACGACATAGAAAGGCGGCAAGGGAATTATCATTAGAATCATTAGAGAGGAAAGGAGAAGAAAGATCAGAATTGAAGAGTGTTGTTTCGGCAACATTGAAGAATCTTGCAGAATTATTTGGATTTTCACCGTGCTCAACTTATATTTATCTTCTTCCTTTGATTGTTTGGATGTATCATGTGAACAATATACTTATGTTTATTTTTCTTATTCAGAATATGAACTAGATTTGCTTGTAGTTGAGTGACAAACAATCTAATAGGTTCTTGACTAGTCTTATGTGCTGTTATGTCATTGATGTAGCATTTACTCTAGTAATTATTATGAATATAACTGTTATTTCGGTTGACCACTCATTTAATAGTTCAGTTAAGATAGAGCAGCAAAATGACATGTCTTAGCGGACATTATTAGAGTATTACTTTATCTTAATTTAAGTTTCCTGGATTAAGTTATATTGAATCCCATAAGAGCTATAGTTGAAGTTAAGATTTGTGACACACTAGACATAGGTGTTCACTTTGTAGGGTGGAAAGACTAAAGATTATAATGTCATACCATAAGTAGATTAACAACTGGTCATTGTCAATAGATTTAAGGGTATGAGACTTCCAATATGCGATATTTAAGGATGCAGATTAATTCTGCCTAGTGCTGCAGCACTTGCCGTAACAACTAGTGTTAGCATGATGAAAAGTAGTCAGCCCATAAGGAGAGTTTGGTCATTCAACTACCATAATTTCAATTGAATCTTAGACACATTTAATTTAGTTTATTTCATTACAGTATTGTTTTACTTAATTCTCTCACAATCATCAATTACGATAGAACTTAATTTATGATTGTTAACTTCGGCTTTAAGTTGATTTGCACTATTGTGATTGCGATAGCATTTCGAGTAACATAAATCCTTGTGGAGACGATCTTGAATATTCATCACTTTATTACTTGTTGTGTATACGTACACATTGGCATTGGTAGCAATTGATTATAAAAAATAACCAACACGTACATTCTTGTTGGGCCAATTTCTGCGAAGCCCCTTCTCTTTTTTCCTCTAACAGGTCTAGGCTCATGCAGATCTGCTCGTTATTTTGTTCCTCGTTGAAATACTCTGTCTGATGTGTTCACATCCCAATTTCTGCTGGGATTACTGCCTCATGACCAAAAGTTAAGGCAAACAGGGTTTCCCCCGTGGCAGTTTTGTGGGTTGTCCGGTAGGCCCATAACATTCATAGTAGCTCGTCGACCCAAGTTTCCTTCTTCTCTCCCAACCTGGTTTTCAGGAGTTTCTTTATTACTTTGTTGGCTACTTCTACCTGCCAGTTTGCTTGGGGGTGTGCCGGGGTACAAAACTTCAAATCTACACCCAAGTTTTGGAAAAATTCTCTGAAATTGTGGTTGTCAAACTGCCTCCCATTGTCCGTTATAATGGCATAAGGGATCCTGTATTTGCAGATGATGTTCTTCCAGATAAAATCAGTTGTCTTTCTCTCCGTGATTTGAATGAGGACTCTCACTTCTATCTATTTAGTGAATTATTTTATAGCCATAATTGCATGTGTTGCGGCTCCTCGACCTTTGGGTAATAGGTCAATTGGGTCAATCAGGTCAATTCCCCACTGGGCAAAAGGCCATGGGGATGGCATAGCGGTTAGCCTTTCTGGGGGGCTGAGCAGGAACATCCGAGAAGTTTTGGCAGACTCTACAATTTTTTGCCATCCCCTTCGCATTCTGGTGCATATCAGCCAAAAGTACCCTTACCGAAGTGCCTTGAAGGCCAAAGTCCTAGCCCCCGAGTGGTTGCCGCATATTCCTTTATGAATCTCCCTCGGCACATAATTTGCTTCCTCGTCATCCAAACATCTCAAGAGGGGTAAAGTGAATGCCCGGTGGTAAAGTACTCCATCAAGTAGCGTATACCTTGCTGCCCGACATTTCAACTTCCTTGCTTGCTTCTTATCCTCTGACAAAATGCCGTCGCGAATGTATGAGAGAATCGGGTCCATCTAGGATTTTTCAATGTTCACTTGTATTACTTTTACCTCCTCCCCTATACTTGGCGAGGTGCTTACTTCCAATGGAACCGACTTGAGTAACTTTGGATCCGCAATTGCGGCCATTCCGACCATTCCGGCCAACATATCTGCTCAATAATTTTCAGTCCGGGATATCTTCTTTATTTCTACTTCTTGGAAAAGCCCAACCATCTGCTTTGCCTTCTTCAAATAAAGCTCCGTCTTCTCTTCTCTTGCTTGGAATTGTTCACTGAGCTAATTACAGACTAACTGGGAGTCTGTTCGGATTTCTACCATTTCTGCTTGTAGTACGTGTGCCAACCCAAGCCCCATGATGAACGCTTCGTATTCTGCTTGATTATTCGTGAGCTGGAATTCGAACTTTACTGCATAGGATACCTCGGCCCCTTCTGGGCTTCATATTATTACTCATGCTCCAGACCCTTGTTCACTATATGACCCATAAACCATTACTACCCACACGCCCTCTGGTTTCTCCAGTTCAACCGGTTGTTCCTCCTGAACCCCTTCCCCTGATTCCGTACGGTCAACCATAAATTTGGCCAAGGCTTGGGCTTTGATTGCTCCTCAAGGTCTATAGGTTAGGTCGAATTCACTTAGCTCTGCAGACTTTCACTAACCGACCAAATGCATCTGGTTTTAGGAGCGTTTGCCGAAGAGGTTAGTCTGTCATCACTACTATCGGGTGGGCCTGGAAATATGGTCTGAGCTTGCATGCTGCCGTCACTAAAGCCAACGCTCATTTCTCCATCAGGGGATATCTAGTTTTTGCGTCCACCAGGGCCTTGCTGGTGTAGTATACGGGGTATTGCTTTCCTTCAACTTCTCTGACTAATACCGAGCTGGTAGCCCATTTGAAGACAGCTAAATACAAATACAACTTGTCACCCTCTCTCGGAGTTGATAGTAATGGGGCATTTACAAGATATTCCTTCAGCTGCCCAAATGCCTCCTCACATTCTGCTGTCAACTCCATTTTCCTCTATTTCTTAATGGTTTGGAAGAAATGGTGACATTTATCTGTGGCCCGTGAGATGAACTGGTTCAATGCCGCCAACTTCCCTGTAAGGCTCTGCACCTCCTTAACTGTTCAAGGGGACTTTATTTCTATTACTGCCCGTATTTTTTTTGGGTTGGCCTCTATCCCCCAGTGGCTCACTAGGAAACCCAAGAATTTACCCGAGCTAACTCCAAATGCACATTTCTCCATATTCAACTTCATTTAGTACTTCCTCAGCAGTTCAAATGTCTCTTCCAAGTGCTTTACATGGTCTATTGGCTCTCTAGACTTCGTGATCATATCATCCACGTATGCTTCGATAGTGTAACCAATCAATGACTTGAAAATTATATTCACCAACCTTTAATAGGTAGCCCCTGGATTCTTCAGGCCAAAGGGCATCACCCTATAGCAAAACAAACACATGTTAGTTATGAACGTGGTACTCTCCTCATCCTACTTGTCCATGGGTATTGGTTGTATCCCGAGAAAGCATCCATAAGCTGAGCAGACTGTGACCCGCCGTTGAATTAACCAATTGATCTATCTTAGGTAGGGAAAAGCGATCATTCGGGCATGCCTTGTTAAGATCCGTAAACTCCATGCACATCCTCCATTTTCCATTGGCCTTCTTTACCACCACCACATTAGAAATTCACTATGGGTATTTAGCCTCCCTCATAAATCTTGCTCGCAACAGCTTCTCTCCTTCAACATTTAAGGCCTCGTACCTCTCTTGGTTAAAACATCTTCTTTTATACCTCACCGGCCTTGCACCTTTCTTTATTGCCAACTTATGACAAGCTACCCCGAGATCTATTCCTGGCATGTCCTCATGCGACCAAGCGAATATATCTGCATGGGACTGTAGGCACTTTACCAGCTCACCTTTTATCGCCTCGCTCAATCCCGACCCGATCCTTACTACTCTGCTTGGGTTATCCTTGCTCACCAAAACCTCTTCTAACTTTTCAGCTGGTTCCTAACGACCCTTCTTGGAGTCTCCTCGGTTATCAAGCACCGTAACCTCTAAGGTTTCCTTGGCAGCTGTAGCATAGCAACTCCTCGCCATCCTTTGGTCACCATTTACTACGCCCACAACCCCGTTTACTCTATACTTCAAAGCTAAGTAATGTGTAGATATAACACATTGGCTCACTCTCATAAACAGCCGCCCCAGTATTATCTGGTAGGGGCTCATTTCTTCCACCACGACAAAATCTAGCATCACCGTCCTTTCAAACAGCTTCGATCCCACAGTAACTGACAACTCGACGACCCCCATGGGTGTTAACCGTCCTCCTCCGAATCCCTTTAATGATGTATTCGTCCGCTCCAATTTCAAGTTCGCAATTCCCATATCATCTAGGGTTGACTTAAATAGTATGTCAACCGAGCTGCCCGTATCCACCAGTATTTGCTGGAATTCTTTACCCGCCACCATTACCTTAATCACCAGTGAATCCTCATGAGGGTATAAAACACCCTTTTCATCATCATCTGTTCACATAATGGGAACTTGCTTCACTTTTGCCCTCTTGGTTGTTGGCAAATTGAAAAGCACATTTTTGCTGGTCAGGGCATATCTCCCATAATTCTTACGTGCCATGTTCGAATCCCCAGCCAATGTCGGCCCTCCTGCTATCACCCGGATAGTTGGCTGCTCACGCTCCAGACTCCTCTCGACTCCATCCCCCAGCGTATATTGTGATTCAATGATAAGGAATGCCACATCTACTTACTCATCCAAGTACCGGTTTCTCACCAAGTCCTCCACCTGATTTTTCAGATCATAACACTAGCTGATTGTGTGACCATGAGTATCGTGGAATTTGCAGAATCAACTTTTATCCCATTTGTGAGCTGGTTTGGTTATAGGGGCTGGAGGGTACAGCAGGGCTCATCCCTCGATCCTCTTATACAACTCCTCCATATAGACTTTCAATGGAGTGTACTGTTGATACGCCAAGCTCTAATCAATCAGTTAGACTGCTCGGCTATCGTAGATGTTGTCGCGGGTTGTTATTGTAGGTAGCTGGTGTTAACATATATGTTTCCATAATATTGATTTTGATGATAACAAACAAGATTAAGAATGATTAATCTTTTAAGATCAAATTATTTTTTATACATCTTAAATAAATCATTATTTTCACATTTTAAAGGTTTTATATTTAATGGAAAAATGATTTTATGAAATTGATTGTTTTTATTCTTTTTAAATAAATCATTATTTTCACATTATAAATGTTTCATATTTAATGGAAAAATGATTTTTTGAAATTGGTTGTTTTTTAAAGTTTATGGTTTAATTGAAAGAATTTTGAAAACTTTGAAATAAAGAAGTATTGCTTGAAATTTTGGTGAAGGACTTATTTGAAAAGTGTCATAGCATTTTTGGCTATACCATAATTTCAGAAAGTTTTGGGATTAACAAAGTATTATTTAGAAATTCTGAAATTGGACTTATTTGCAAAGTTTCATACCGTTTTGGGCCATAGTACAGTTATATAAAGTTTGAGGGTCAAACTATTATTTTACAAAATAGTGCACTGTAGTAGTCACTGTAGCAGTCACTGTAGAAAACGGCGATCCGACATTTTGTTAACGGCTCGCCGACATCGAGCAGAATTGAAGATCAGCCTCTGGACACTAACGGCGATCCGACTTCGTGATAACGGCTCGCCGACATCTAACAGAATTGAAGATTAGTCTCTGGACACTAACGGCGATCCGACATCTAGATAACGGCGATCCGACAATTTGAAAATCAGCCCCAACGGTCATATTGACCATTCAAACGGCGATCCGACATCTAGCTAACGGCGATCCGACAGTGTGCAGAAAGTCAATAACGGCTAGTTTTCAGCTGCAGCTATAAATAAGCTCATTCAAATTCAAACAAGGGTTGATCACAACACAACCATTGAGCTTATATTCGAGAATACAATCTTCATAGAGCTTTAAACACATTTTCTCTTCATCTATTCACACATTGGGCATTGATTTGTAATCTTAAATATTGTGTGAGAGAAAAACAATTTGTAATCTTTTACTTTGAGTGATTGTAAGTGTTGGGATACACTTGGGTTAAGAGATTGGGGATAATCTCTTGTTGTAAAGGTCCATTGACACCTTGGAAGTCAATTGTAAGCGTTTGAAGCCTTGGGAGGCTAGCTTAGTGAAATCCTCAAGCCCGGTGAGCTTGGAGGCGTGGACGTAGGCGGGGATTGCCGAACCACGTAAAAATCATTGTGTTTGTTTTCTCTTCCCTTACTCTTTTAATATTGTGCATGATTGAATTTATTGTTTTCAATTTGATTAAGGCAATAGATTAAATTGTTGAGCGAATTGTATTGCATAATTTTTTTTAGAATCCAAATTCACCCCCCCTCTTGGGTTGCTTACTTGTATTTCAGCTGGTGTGGTCGACCAGCCTTGGAGTTAACTGCATGCAGCACCTTAGAGTGTTGTGATAAGGATTGGCAGCCATCTGCCGGAATTCTCGTTGCCGCTCTGAGAATGGGGAGCGCTGAGGCTGGGCTCGGCTGTGTTGGAACTATTGTGGTCTTTGAGTTACGGGATAAGGGCGGGACCAAACTGATATTCCCCCCATTATTGATGATTCCCCAACTCGCTTTTCCGACCAGCTCCTACTCAGTGTTCTCTTTTCCTTTCGCCTCAGCTCCTCCAACTGCTCACTATTTATCCTCGCCGTTTTTTCTTCTTCAATTTCTATGTCTCTCCTCACCTGCTCATACCATGCCAAATAATTCTGAATGATGGGATTTCTCAAGTTGTACCACAATCGGCCTATCTTCACTCCTTCTTTTAATCTTCTCAATGCCTGCAGGTGATTGAAAGCCCCAGATCAAGCACGACCCGATGGTATCTCTTCACAAAATCGCGAAGGGATTCGTGTTCCTTCTACTTCATTCCCCATCAATTCCATCATATCGTCCTCTGGGGCTACCGCTCCTCGCAACTTCTCGGCCAACTCTTGGCACATCTACTCATATCCTCTTATACTTCCATGTGGCAGCTTACGGTACCACTCTCGGGCTCGTCCCTCTAGTGTCAATGGGAACACCCTACACCTCTGAGCTGGTGTTAGCCCCTGCACACCCGTCATGTAATTGAAACGCTCAATATGCAACAGCGGTCGCTTCTCCCAAATTATTTGAGGTCGGAAAAGCGAAAATCTCTTGGGATTACAGTACCCACGATCTCGACTGACAGCGGAGATTCTTCATCCAGCATTATCCTCAAGCTTGGAGGCTTTCTCTTGCCCTGGATCTCATCCATCACCTGCGCCAACCTGCGTACCTCACCCCCAATTCTAAAGCACAGTCAGGATCGCGCACAGCTACTTGATCTCGCTCCTGCTCGACATTTTGCAGTCATTGCCTGAGCTCACCTTCATCAATATTCGCTCTTCAGCTATCAATTTCCAGAACTCGCCCAGATCGAGATTGGTCTTTTCCTTCATCCACGAGCTCTGCTGGGATCCGACCTGCATTTCTATGGGGATGCGCCCCATGGGGTTGGTCCACCAGCGGAGGGATCTCCTCGATTCTATGCCTCCATAGGCTGGGTTCTGCCACGGCTTCATCTCTCACCGCGATGGTCTCATAATCCATTCTCCGTTTATCCCTCAGCTCATGTAATATAGTTGTGAGAGTCTTCATTTGCTTCTCCATCCGTTCCAATCGATCTTGCATCATCTTCTCTCCAACCTCATTTGCGATCTCTCGGAGAGTGATTGTTTCACCAGTTTCATTGTCGCCCCCTAGGGCATCCTTCCTTGTCACATCCATAACCGATCATTCGATACTCCTCTGATGACTACTAACTTGGTGGTAGCTTTTTATCCAGCTCCCCATAAACAGCGCCAAAATGTTGATGTTGAAATCTGATTGTCCTTTGCCCGACCTGATCGTTCCACCAACGTTTGTGTTGTCCGCAAAGGGAATGTTGTACTCTCCTTGCTCTAGCAACTGCTCGTGTTCCTAGGACCCGAATCACCCTTTTATTTCTTTTCCAAGCCTGCGCTCACAAAAACAAGTCAGAGACGCCAGTGATTTTACCGGCATAAACCCTCTGATGCTTAAGTTAGAACAGGTGTTTACGAGTAAAGTGTTTGATTTAAACGAGTAAAGTGAATACAGTAGTTTCAGTACAATCTGTATCGAATAGCTGTGTAACAATGAATCAGGATTTCAATTTGGCAGAGTTTTTCCTTTTCTCTCAATTTTTTCATCGTTTTCTTCATCGGTCTCCTGGCTTCTTATAGTTATCATCCCACGTTTTCTACGTATTTTTCATGCCCCCCATTTTTGGGTGATGGCAGACCCTCATGGGTCTCCAACTATCGAATCGTGAGTAAACGCGGGATGTCATATTCTTCCCAACGGTTTGGAGCATAGCGAAACTATCGCGATTTCGTGAGATTATGTGCTCTTTCTCTGGGCGATGAGTCTCTGGTCGGTACATATCTCTGGTCGGTGCTCGTTTCTAGTTGGCACATGCCCATACGCGAAGTTTTACCAGGACTCTGCTCGTGCCATTCAGCTGAGGACAGGGCTGAGCTGATACTTCTCATTACTCATGGGGACATGGCAGAGCTGGTACTTTTCATTACTCAACATTCTGTTTAATCAATTACAATATATTTATAAATTGTGACTCTGTGAGGTAGTAAAAACTAAATTATCTCAGTTAGATCTTTTAAATCAATCAATGTTGATGACATTTGTAATCTTGCAGAGAGATTTTATCCTCGAGATTTTACTCAATTTGAGATATTTGCTTTGAGAAGAGAGTTAAAATGTTTTCAGATTGATGTGCTTCGTCTTGTTGAGTTTCAATGTATTTATTCACTTTCGAAATTATGTCAAAAATTAGTTGGGACAAGAAAGCTTCAAATTTACTTTTTGATAAGCAGATTGATTCGTTTAGTGTTGACTTTTTCTGTTTCGACTGCAACGACTGAACGAGCATTTTCAACTATGAAGCTTATTAAAACACCACTACGAAATAAGATGGAGAATGAGTTTTTATCAGATTGTATGGTTATCTACATTGAAAGAGAATTTGTAGACACTATCGATTCAGATTCGATAATAGATTAATTTAATTCTCGAAAGTATCGCAAGGTGCAGCTGAAATAGTACTTAATTGTAATTGAATTGTTTCTTGAATTTGATGTATTTTCTTATATATTAATGAATTTTTCATTAAACTTTATATTTTTAGTTTGGATAATATTTGGACTTGAAAAAAAAATTTAGCCCACCCAAAATTTTTTTTCTGGCTTCGCCCCTGTCCATACTTTCTCCCATTTTAACCTCTAAATCCAATCTTTGTAATTAGCCCCTTTTAAAGTCCCGTAGCTCCTTGGACACGTATGGTAGCCAAAGTACCAAGGTGAAGTTGTTGCGTTGAAGTGCTCTTGAGCTTGTCATTCAAGTTCCTTGTCAGTGTAGTCTTCCCCACACAGCCCATGGCCCCAAACACCAATTCACATTACAGACTAATAATTTTTTTTTCTGATTCTGTTTTTTGATTCTCAGTTGAAGGTCCAAGTAACTTATACAGAACACTAGTTGTTTCCTAACTCAGCTTATACATTTCATAGCCATTGAGAAAGCATCCACGAATTTTTTGTAGACCCACAGACTAATTGACTTATCTCTACCACACCTGCACCAACGATAGAAGTCACCACTTCCATCGTAGAATTTGTGTTGAAAGTGTATGCGAGCTTGAGGAAAAAGATATGGATAAGGAACCATAAAGAGTTTGCAAGTATCGACAGCATTTTCACAGTAGATTATCTAAAGTCAAAGTTCAAATTAAAGGCCTTTAGAAAGTTGAAATGGACCTGCACCACAAATATTTGTGTTGAGCACTAAAAAATGCATATTTATAATTGGTAAAATTGTCATTTCGCTAGCATTTTCACAGTAGATTATCTAAAGTCAAAGTTCAAATTAAAGGCCTTCAGAAAGTTGAAATGGACCTGCACCACAAATATTTGTGTTGAGCACTAAAAAATGCATATTTATAATTGGTAAAATTGTCATTTCGTATTCCAAATCTCATTTACATTTATACTTTTACATGTTTAAATCCTCTAAATTTTTATTATGTGTGTTTTATTATAATTGACGTATTTTATGTATTTAAGGGATATTTTGGTAATTTTACAACTAACGAGAAGTTAGACAACAAAACGGATGACAATTTTTAACTTTGAATGGTTGAAAACTTTAGTAGGGGTATAAAATGGGTATTTGGAACTATTCACATAAACGATGTTGTTCCCATGTATGGTATTATGCACAAGTATGGCATTATTCACATATACGATATGATGATGCGGTATTGACGGATGATGTGGCAACATCCTATTGGACCAATGATATGACATTGACTGATGATGTGGCGTTGACCGATGATGTGGCAGGATGTTATTGGATCAAAATACTAATATGGCATTGACCGATGACGTGGCAGCATTTAATTGGACCGAAATGTTGATGTGGTGTTGATTGATGATGTGATCCTAAACGTCCAAATTGTTTTTATTCGATGGCCATGATTTACCCATTGTATCTACAAATAGAAGTCTCCCCGTCCCTCCAATTTGACAACCTTAAATCTATTTTTTAACTCCATTTTCTATAATTCTCTCTCCATCTTGTATTTTCTACGTATTTTAATAAAATTACTATTTTACCCCTAATTCAATTATGAGTGACTAGTTTAGTTTCAAGCTTGGGTTGAAGGTGAAGCCTCAACATGATCCATAAGCTTAATTAGATAAGTTTATTTTCTTTTCTTCTCTAATTTATATGATTGTTTTGACTCATTATCGACAGACAGTATATCTTGTTTAGATTTTGCATAGTATACAGGCTCCCTAGTGAAAGATCGTTACTATTTGGCATAATGAGTACTTTGCATTATATTTATTAGAGACAAAGTTCCCCTATAGTATTTTGTGGGTTGTCTTAACTCAGTATCGACAGAGAGTGTATCTAAATTATATAGTGGATGATCATACCACGTTGTCAACAGAAGGATTACTATAGTCTGGCACAGCATGTTCTGGACACCACACTTAGTGGAAAATCATTACCTCTGGCACACTGAGCGCTTGATATCATATATTATTAGAGTGAGGATTATGAAAAGTGGAAATACCCACCTCATGAATTAATTAGAACTAAAAAGGAAATATTAAGTTCATGATGAATGTTGAATAAATCCAGATACTCAAGCGTTTCATTTGCATTGTTTTCATCTTTAATTCATTCTCGCTATTTTATTTTAAATCTTAAGATAAAAAAATCACTTCCAACAAACTCACATATACACCAAGAAAATTAACTTATGCATAATTAAATCTCCCTCCTCGTCACCACAAAATTTATTCTACAATAAATTTGTGCGCTTGCAACTACAATAAAATTTACACAACAATTTGTCCATTCAATTATTAGACAAGAATGAATTCAAGCATTTTAGTCCTCATCTGAGTTTGGCTTGTCCTTTGAAAAGATTTAAAGAGAGAGAGAGAGAGAAGAATTTTCCCAAGTTTTTCGCAACATATATGTTTCTTTACACCTCATTAGAGCTAGTTCATGAGAAAGCGCATTATTGTTGATTCACTCCCTTCTTAAGCACAAAGATTGATGTGAAAAACTACCTCAAATGCCAAGTAATTTCCTTATTTTTATGTTTAATATTAAGTTTTTTCTTGACAGAAACAACATGAAAAATTCTATGAACCTATAGGAAGCCAATTGACCATCACTTGCAGCAAATTATAAGACTTCTAATCAATTAAATAACTACACAAAAATTTAAAAAAATAATAATATAAAAAAATGCTAAAGCTACTAAAATAAATATACTGATCTTGAGATTAAATGAATTTTTGCCCATCAATACATTTACAATATACTCAAATTACTGATCATTTGTTTACTTCTATTACAATTTTTTTTTAATTTTTACAGTATTCATTATAGAAAAGTTTTTAGGTAGGATAAGCATAAGATGTTATAAAAGAAGAAACTATGACTTGAAAGAGCTTTGATCTAAAATATTTTGAAATTGTAGAGTATGCTATAATATGGTAACTATTTTGAGTACAAAATAAAAGTCTTTATAAAAGTAAAAATACTATTTTCTATTGTAGACTTGAAACTGCATACATTGGTAGCATGGTAACATTTATGATACATTTTCAAAAATGCATCATCATTTAGGAAACAAACATGAACTGGCCCAAAAAAGGGGAACATAAAAATGGTAGTCTTATTATCAATGGATAGTTTGGTACACACTGAAAAGTATAGGCTTTCATAAGCTTTGAATCACCAGCATGTAACTTTCTTCTATAACTATTGTACTTTCCTCCCTTTATCTGAGTATTTGAATTGGATTCTTCTAAGATGCAGAGATAGACACTGCTTCTAAAGCAAAAGTGGAAGAATAAATACACAAAAAAGAATTAAAACAAAAAAAGAAGGGAAAAACAGATGAGCTGTTGAATTACCTTTAAATATCAAGAGCAAGCATGAGAGTTGTACGAGACTTTTGAAATGAAACTTTGATTGCTCACTTTAAACTTCGTTTTCTTCAAGGACCATTTTCGATTACTCTATATCTAATGCAATCTTTTCCTTGAGCACAACAATCCGCTTGTTATGGCAGTTTTTAAGTTTCTCACAGTGTAATGGGTCTATTTTTGCTCCAATTCCATGACATTGTCCCTATTCAGATCATCTTCAACTAGATTAAATTGCCCAGAATATCCCATTGCTAATGACTGTTTAACTAAATGAAATGCAGTCCAACCAAAAATTTTTTTCCTTTTCTTTTCTTTTGGATCGAGCTAATTGCTTCATCAGTAGTGCGATAAAATTTTCCAGCACCATTCATAATATGAGATCCTTCTGAATTCAAAGATCTGTACAAGTCCACCAGATCTAGACTTTCAATGACCAATTATTTTCCCTGTCATTTACTTCCTGCCTTTTCAAGTAGAAGCTCTTCGAGTTTGCACTCCACTTAATCAAGTTGGATGCACCGATTACACTTATTAGATTTTTGTATACAATGATTGTTTCAAGAGTAGGATAGCCCCTTTCTGATAGTGATTGACACCAATAAGCATGTTCATATTCGGGCTTAATAGTCACCTCATCGGTAGTGTGAACTTGATCATCATCATGGCTACGACTGCCACCATCTGTGTTTAGCTCTGGCAGGGGTGGCACTGATAGACATAGGCCTAAGTTTAAAGCGTTGGAATTAAGCATTGTTTGGGCAAAGGACGAGGCAGTTTCTTGGATAGAGACATGATCAGTCTGGCCAGTATTTTGTGCTGAGTCTGACATAAGAAATAGCTGCTCCGTCATTTGGGCAGAGACGATTTGGATGAAATTATGTCTTGGAAAGAGATATAATTTGATTGGCCAGAGCTTTGTGCAAACATGGGTAAAAGATATGGCATTGTTTAACAAGAGATGTCGAATGAAGATGTTTCTTAGGGGTCTCTGTTTGGCCACTGATGGCGGAGAGATCTGAGAAGGCATGAATGGTAGAAAGATTTGTGATGAAGGCAGTATGTTCATGTGTTCTTAAGGACATTTAAATCACCTTGTAGCGGTATAAGCCAACATTTGTGATGAAGGCAGTATGTTCCTCGTCTTGTTCAAACATTGGTATCTAGTTGTAACCTGAGAACGCGTCCATGAAACTGAGCATGTTATGACCCGCAGTTGAATCAACCAGTTAATTGATTTTCGATAACAAGAAACTATTCTTTGGGCATGCCTTGTTAAAGTCTGTTGAGTCCACACACATTCGCTATTTGCCATTGGACTTCTTCACCAGGACCACATTGGAAACCCACTCGGGATATTCAACCTCCCTTATAAAGTAGGTTCGCATCAGCTTCTCGACCTCTGCGCTAATGGCGTCGTATGTCTCCTGATTAAAGCACTTTCTCTTCTACTTTATTAGTCGAACATCTTTACCTATAGCTAACTTATGGCAAGCAATTGTAGGGTCTATTATAGGCATGTCGTCATGCGACCAGGCAAACACATCTGCATACGTTTGTAAATAGTTCACAAGCCTTTTTTTTTAAATTCTGCTTCAATCTTCAACCCAATTTTGACAATTTTTTCTGGCTCTTCTCGCTTTATACTTATTGTTTTGACTTCTTCAACTGGTTCTTGCCTGCCTTTTTTAGCATCTGCTCGAGTATCCAATGAAATGATTTGTATTGCTTTTTCAGCTGTTGTTGCATAGCAACTCTATGCAATTCTTTAGTCTCCCTTTACAACTCCTACAACGTCGTTCACTTGATACTTCAAAGCCAAATAATGGTTAGATACTACCGCCTTACTAATTCTCAGAAAAGTTCTTCCTAAGATTATCTTATACAAGCAATCTTCATCAACCACCACGAAGTCCAACATCATGGTCTTCTGAAACGGACTAAAGCCTATTGTGACAGGCAATTTGATCACACTAAGAGAAGTTAGTGTTCCCCCACCAAACCCTTTTAGGGACGTGCTTGTGTTTTCTAGCTCAAACCCGTAATCCCAATTTCATCCAAGGTTAATTTAAACAAGATATATACCGAGCTCCCAGTATCTACAAGTATCTAGTCGAACTTCTTAGTTAGCACAACAACACTAATTACTAGAGCATCTTAATGCGGATACAACACTCCATCTTCCATGGTATTAGTCCATATAATAAGGACATGTCTGGTCTTTGTTCGCTTCGCGGCTCGTATATCGAACAGAACATCTCTGCTGGTCATTGCAGACCTTGAGTTGTTCTTCATGGACCTGTCTTAATCTCCGGCCAGAGTCGGTTCTTCAGCGATGACCTGACTGTTCACTGCTCGCGTCTAACGTCCCCAACATTTTCCTCTGTTCCATGCTGGAAGTTTGCTATTGGATGGGATTCCTCGATAAAGTTGTCCAAATACCGATTTCTCACTAAGTCCTTCACCTGGTTTTTGAGATCTTGACATTGGGCTATTGTGTGACCATAGGTGTTGTGGAACTCATAGAATCTACTATTGTCTCGTTTGTTGGGTGCTTTTGCTATCGACGTTGAGGAATATAACAAGTCGTGATCTTTAATCATGTGATATAACTCCTCCAAAGGGACTTTCAAAGGAGTAAACTGCTAATGTATAGGACTTTGGTCAATCATCTACATAGTCATATCCTTAGAGATTGGATGATGGAATATCTAGTCTGTTAACTCTCGCATCTAGTGTGTAACAAGCCATTGGAGCGTTAAATTCTAGTTGTCTATGTTGTTGATTGAGTTCCCTCCATTGATTGTGAGCAGGAGAGCGAGGAAGTGGGATCCTATTATATTGGAACTGAGACTGCCTCAGATGGAATTGGTATGGGAATGCCCGACTCCTCGCCCTTCCACTTGAGGATGATTTGTCGTTTTAGATAGGCCCACTCTCTTTTTTAACCTTCTTCTCTTTTTTCTTCAACACTTCAAGCTGCTCGACTCTCAATCTTGCTGTTTTTTCTTCTTTGATCTCAATATCTCTCTTTGCTTGCTCATAAGCAGCGAAATATAATTGTATTTCTGGATTTCTCAAATTGTACCAGAGACATCCTATCTTTACCCCCCTTTTTAAAGCCCTTTCAAAGCCTGCGAATGGTTAAAGGCTCCAAGATCAAGAACAGCCCGATGATACCTGTTTAAGAACTCCCTAAGAGGATCATTTTCTCTCTGTTTTATTCCCAACAACTCCATCATATCATCTTTTGGACTACTTTATGGAATTGTTATGCAAACTTCCTGTCCATCTGGTCAAAACTCCTAATACCTCCTCGAAGCATTTTTCAGTACCACTCCCGCGCACGTCCGTCTAAAGTTAATGAAAACACCCTACACCTCTGGCCCTGTTTTAAGCCTTGCACCCCTATCATATCAATAAAACGTTCAACATGAACTAAGGGGTCACTCCTTCCTGAGTATTTGAGATCAGAGAAACGGAAATCTCGCAGGATTACTGTACTCATAATCTCCTCTGAGAGAGGTGACTCATTGTCCAGCATAATCCTCTAGCTTGGTGCCTTCTGCCGTCCTTGGAGTTCATCTATCACTTGAGCCAATCGACGCATCTCCCCTTCCAATTCCATATCACAATATGGGTTTTGTATAGCGACCTGATCGCGTTCTCGCACGACAACATTTAGATGATGTCTCAACTCTCCCTCTTGAACATTCATTCCTCCCCTTGAATTCAATTGGCCTTGATTTTCTCCTAACTGAACCTCCTCTCGAGTACTTTGATTACTTCGATGCCGAGCCTCCTCGTCACGACTCCACTCACCTCCAGTTGCCCTGTTACTAGGGCCAGAGACACCGAGATTTTCTCCTTGGGACCTCTCCTTAATCCTCTTTTTCCCTTCCTTTAAATCTTGAAGGACAGCATGAAGGCTTCCATTTATTTCTCCATTCGTTCCATTCATTCATACATCATCATTTCTCTTTCCTTATTTGTCGTTCCTGGAAAAATAGTAGGTTCACTGGTTCCAGAATCTGCCACGCAAGCTCCATTCCTTCTTGAATTCATATTTCCTGGCTTGTTGTCAGTTTATTTGGTGCACGGTAGCTTTTTGCCTCGAATTCCCCACAGACGACACTAAAATATTGATATCGAAATTTGGTCAAGCTGATGATGGCGACGGGGTTGCTTCGTCAATACTTCAATTTGTTTTGATGGGAAACTGTCACTTGCCACTCTAACAGAATTTGAATTGCACCAATACCCTCTTTAATATGCAATAATAGAAAATTGTCAGGTGGCACCAGATTCTTTCCAGTAAAAATCATCCGACGCTCAAGTCAATAATTAGGTTTTTATTTGAAAAACAATAATCTCACACCCTCGTGATCTCTTCTATATTTTTTTAACAGATTCTTTTTCTAGTCAAAAAAAATGTTCCTTTTTTTCAAGATCTTCTTGGGTTCTTATAAACAATCGCAAATATCACTTATTCTTCAATGTGCAACCGTTATCAAATTGAATGTGCCGCTTAACTCTAGGAGTTAATGCATCTGCTTCTATGTAGTTATTGAGCAACAATTATAACGTTTGGTAATGCTTAAATGCTACAGTGGGACATGCTTGGACATTACGAACTCTCTCCCAAGTGGAGCTCTAAAACCCGAGAATTAGACCAAGATCATAAGATCAGACGACGTGATTCTAGTCGCCTCTCCCAAGTGGAGCTCTAAAACCCGAGAATTAGACCAAGATCATAAGATCAGACGACGTGATTCTAGTCGCCTCGCAGAATGTTGCTCACTTATTCATGTGACCAGATTAATGCTTCCTCGATACCCCTTATTATCTTTGTGATCTCGATATTTGTGGACATTATCATTTTGTACTTAAATTATGTACGGCTCTAGCATCAACTTTGCACCCACGAAACTTGTTGCTTCATTGCAACTTCACAAAATGTGATTCTTACTTAACAAAAAGTTGCACAAGGATTGAAACATATTGAATGCAAATTACACTAACAGAAGAAGACCAAGAGCTACAATGTAATGCTATTATTTACATATTACAACTGATTATTAGGAAATGTAATTTTCCTGTTCTGTTATTTACAAAGTCACCAGAAGATAAAAACCCAAACAACATAGTATCCACACTTTCAATTTCCGAATGATCTTCATCATGGTCAAACCAACTACACCTCAATCGTTGTCCCTTCACCCCCATAGTATTAAACACTGTTAATCAGCCTCCCAGGAGAGGGGGGGGGGGAAATAAATAACCGCACACCTGAATAAGAACAAATGCGAGGACTTCAACTCAAATCTGCAAGACATACACTCACTATTAAGACACCATAAACTGAAGTATTGCAATCTAAAAGCCAGATTGTAACTCTTCAGCTTAATTTTTGGAAGAGCAGCAGCCAGTGTTTCATAAACCCCAACTTTTACTTAACTAATGTTTAATGCCAGCCCTTATAACATCAGCAAGGAATTCCATTCCACAATAGATGTGTATTAAAAGCCCTTACATGTCAATTCCAGACTGAGCCTAAAATTAAATTGGCAACAGGGAAATTACCTCTAATCAAACTCATCCCCTTCGTCTTCAAAATGATTCTCCATTCTCGGGCCCTCAATTTTACTATTTACAAACTTAAGTTGAGCCTCCACTCTTAAGCTCTCACTATTATTTACAATCTCATGCCGAGTTTTGGTTTTAGGGCTGACGCTATTATTTACAAAGCCCTTGGTATCTACTAACATCTGAGGACAATCTAAACTTGTTTCTTCGATGCCAATGTTAGGTTTGGCTGCTAAAGCACCATTCTCAGTTACAGAATCAAGAGAGCCAGAGCTGCTCCTTCTTGAAAGCAGGCCATTTTCAGACAGCCCAGATCTCTGATGTAGCAGTCGCTCATTGCTATTTCTACCTACAGTAGGAACCCTGCAACAAGAAAAACATTTATATATTTCATGACTTCAGCATATGATTTCATAGATGAGCACCAAAATTCATTTACAAAAATATATAACTGAACCCTGCATAACAACAAAACCAAATTTCATGAAAGTCAGCATGAGGTTTCACGTTTGAAAATGAGGAAAACCATGTACAAGAACAAACATGTAAACCAAAACTAAGCCAGTATCTACTAAATTCATATATACCATAAATTGTGCATATACACTATATAATTAGCTAACAACCTTATCTCATAGACCACACTAGAATGATAATGTAAAAGAGTCAAATAGCTAACCTATAAAACTAATGGTACAAAGGCTAGTTAAACATAAACATTATAGAACCTATGGAACTTTAGGGTACCTTGCTTGCGAAAATTTGGGACTTTGAAGATAGTCAAAAACTGGCACCAAGTCTTTTGATCTTACTTCGATCATGCGAGTTGGAAACCGTTCGATTTCAATTTCCCCTTTCAGAAAATTTTCTTCTCCCGTTTTAAAGTCCTTTATCATCGTCGACTGAAAATATATCTAAAAAGCAATGGCACAAGAACAACAAGCATGTTAAACATCAAAGAAAACATTCACATGATTCTATGTATAAATGCTTCATAGAAAACCCTGCACAAGGAAATACCTGAGGTTTAGCCCACAACGGAATGCGAGGTGGATGCATCTGCAGTTCAGCTTCAGAAATATACAGATGATGCTTATCTTCAGGACTAACGTTTGTTTTCTCAATCACACCGTTAGCTTCAGTAGAAGCAAAATTTCCACCTTTCACTTCTTCAGGGTATATCTTATTGCTATCGAAAGTTCCATTATCACCATATATGTCTATATTATCTTCTCGCTCTCTTCGAGCTTGTTTCTGACAAATATTCCACTTCTGGATTGCCTCAACAACTAATCTAGGATCATCCTCTGGAACTGAATCATAAGCACTGCCTAATCCAGGCACACCCATTGTTACATCTAGACCGGTTGATATTCGCAATGCATACTGAATCATACATCCAGAGGGAGAAAAGACCAGAAGGTGGTTCTTTATCTTTAAAGAGCTGCCAGCTGCATATGTTTCACTATTGCCTTTGCAGTTATGGAAAGATGAAGCAATGGCCCCAGAGAGCGAACTCACCCTTCCTGTCGCAGCTGCTGCTGCACCACTAACAGTGCCTCTCCATCCATTATTTCCATTCCTTATTCTGCTAACCACAGAGAGAGTAACTGGGGGACCAGATGCACAAAGGCTCTGTTGATTAGGCATTTGCAAACCTAAATTGGGTGGCCAACGAACTCCTGACTTAGCCATTGCACCATGCTTTGTGGTGAAATTAGCATCAGTAGGCTGAAAATTGACTGATCCTCCCAAAGGATTTATAGCAAATAAATGGCTCGTCCCCCTAGAGGAACTAATCATAATCCAATTGCTGTCATCACTGAAACTAATATCTTGTATAACCTGGAACCAAAAAAAAAAGGGGAAACAAAATATAATATAATGAGCAAATGGGTCAATAGATTACAGTTGTAAAAGAAAACTATGGAACAACAATAGTGCTCTTACAGCATTTGTTAAACCACGTTGCAGCCTGTAAAGATGTACATAAGATGTACCAGCATCACATGCAGAGGAGGTCCCTAGGATTCCGGGGATTATTTTGAAAATATTTATGTTATGACCCTGAACTGAAGCAGTCACTAAAAGTATCCCGCTAGGATCAAAGCATAATGCTGAAATAGGACTCTTGTGCGCCCTAAACTGGGCAATAACATTTTTACTGACAATGTCTCTGACAATGACCTGATTAACACATAGGGGAAAAAGAAGTAAGGGAAAAGAGGTAAGGCATAAAAGTATCATCATTATATTCAGACTCAAATAAATGGACATAGAAAAATACAGATCGCAATTTTGTTTCCAAATAAAGCTAAAATAAGATTGTTCCTCAAATAACATCATTATACAAGTGTGCATGCGATTGGGAAGAGCAGCAAAGAACCAAATACTATAAAAGAAACAAAAAAAACCTCAGTTGCCGACACAAATAAACTTCAGAAGAATAGAAGGTACCATTCCAACATTATCAGCATCAGGAAAATGACCATTAACAGTTCCATTGCTTTTCCCACCAGGAATTGCTGATTGCAGAGAATTCTGGGAATCAGGTAGAAATTCTGAGCAGTATTGCGACAGCTTTTTATATCCTAGATCTCCAAGGTTCACTATCCCAGCAGCCAGATGTTTGCTCGATTCTTTTGCATAGTGTGCAACACGGCTCCCATTTGAAGCAAAGCCAGAAAAGCTCCGGGACTGCATTAGATGTTGTGGATTTACACGCCCGTCATTTGAGACAACAACTGGACTTCCACTATAAGCCAGCCACCTGGGACCAACAGCGAGAGGTCCATAGCCAATACCTATACCTCCAGCACTAGGATGTCCCATAACTATAGGATTTGTTAAAATTGCGTATTCAATCTCTAATGTTGCAGCATCAAAGCAGTGTACCTGCAGTATGTGAAAAATTAATTCTCATACACTGACTAGGGGAAAGATACGAGTGGTTGGAAACAAATGTACAAGTAAATACCTGAGCTGCCTGACATATGGCAACAACTCTAGAGCTGCATCTTACAGAATAAATGGGAGACCTGAACTTTAGCATATGCACATAAGACTGAGATCTCAAGGAATAAAAACGAACAACCGTGGGCACAGAACTGCCATTCCCCAAGTCATGGTAGTTTGCAGAAGTCCCATTGCAAGCAGTAGCTAACCCATCCTGAACTTTAGTACCACAAGAACGGGACCCATCAGCACAAAATACCAGGAGTGGCCTGACTTCTGCAAACTTGTCTCTTGATCTTTTTGATGTTATTGGTCTTGGTAACATTTGCATAAATGAGACAGGACCATCATATCGGGAGACCAGGTCATGAACGTTATCCGCCTCTTCAACATCCCAAACCTGGAAACCAGACCGATACCCCAGCAGCAGGACTCGCCGTGTTGCACCTGCCTCACTCTCTAATTTGTCAAACCCAGCCCAAAGCACCTTTATATCATAAAAATGAAATTTGGTATGAGCCATTTCAACTCTCAGATCATAATTTCAACTACTCAAATTCGCAAGAATCGTGCCATAAGAATAACATCAACAGGAAAGACAGCAGCATAGCCATCCATACTGAGCACAAAAGAAAAAGTTAATAAAAGCCAGTGTTCTTTTCAAAAATTTTCAAAACAAATTTCAAAATAAACAGAAAAACAAGTTTCCAGAGATTCAACTCATACCATATGGCAAAAGTCAATGAACAAGCTCAAATCCTCAACTCCTTTGGTAAAAGATCACCCCACGAGCCACAATTGTTTTACCAGGTACCACAAGTGAACTAATTCCGCAATCATAAAACTTAGATGACAAAATGATAAACATACCGAAACCCTTGTCAACTCGATAGATTGCATCAAAATGCCACCACCAACCACTCAGCCCAAAATAATAAAACAGGTTACCGCATACACACATTGCTATATACCAAAAATAAACTAAAGTATAAACATCCACCCGCAAATTCAACTAATAGATAATTTAAAATAAGCATGCCACATTATAACTCTCCATCGAAATCCACCCCAAAGTCAGAATACCCACTTGGAAAACTGGAAAGAGAACTCCTGCTTATTCCACATCCCAAAATCTACATATCCAATAATAATCTCTGCATGGGCATATGGAATTTTTTTATGTATCCACTCATAAATACAAAATTACATCGGTTCAAAACTTTTTAGAAAATATATATACAACCCACAAATCATCTAAACTTGACAGTTGCATTCAAATTAAAGGCCAAAATCAACTTGGACATGTCAATATAAGCAGAATAAGAATTACACAGCTGGCACTTGTTCATTACCAAAATACTAAGGTTTACCTACTTTCAGCCAGAACTACACTTTCCTTAGAAGCACTTACACCTACATAACAAACACATTCAAACTCAAAGCTTGAAATACTCTACTTCTAATACATCAAAACACAAACACAATTTTGACTTAATTAACCAAAAACAAAATCGCAAATAAACAAGTAAAAGTACCTGATCATGGCTCGACTCATCATCTCTCTCCACAATAGAAGACGCCACAGAAACGGCCGACCTGGCCACCGTTGACGCCCCAGATGACACGATCCTAAAATAACTCGATATTGCACGAAACGGGCTCTTTGTGGACCGCGAAACGACACCGTTTTGCGGTTTAGGCCCATCAGTACTATTCCTCATCCCAGAAAAGAACCAGACAATGAAATTAACGAATACCCAGAACACTAAATTCAGTTCTATGTCTCCAATTTGTTGTTCAAGCATAACCCCAGGCTGTTTCTCTTGTAAAAATCAAAACCTTTTTGAGCTCCCAAAAAAATAAAAACCCGATATCATTATGTAAAGAAACAGCTCTAAAATTTCAAATTTTCAGCTTTCAAGTGGGTTCATGTTGGGTTTTGTGAAGAACCCAGATAAAAAAAGCTCTCAATCGAAACAAGAGCCGGTTTGATTTTGGTTTGCTGAAGAAAAATAGAAACTGCTTTCAGACAACAAACGAAAGCAAAAGCAAATTATAAAGAAAAAAAAAACAATTGTTTGAAATTGAAAGAGTTTTTTTGGGTTTATATGTTTAATACCCAGAAACGAAAATAAAAAAGATATCAATTTGATAAACAACTTTTATTGATCAGTATCGTAATATACAATTAAAATCAAAAAATTAAAAAATTCACAGAAGACATAAACAAAATAAAAACGAATTTGTTTTTTTCTTTCAAAAATCGAAATATTTTACAGTAGATTATTTCATCGAATGGTTTTTCGACGACTAAAAATTTAGCTGGAAAAATCAAAGAAGAGAGGCAGAAGGTTCCTTAGAGAGAGAAAGTTGTAGAGAGAGACAGAAGCAGAAGTTGGATAATGAAGAGTTTATACAATACAACATGTTTTTGTTTTTGTTTTTTCTTTTTTTTCTTTGCAGAAGTTGGATAATGAAGAGTTTATACAATACAACATGTTTTGTTTTTTTTTTTTTCTTTTTTTTCTTTTTTTCTTTTTTTCTTTTAATGAATGTCTTCTTATTTGTTGAATGAAAAAGTTGAAAATTTTAGAAATTCAATTTCAAAAGTGCGTTTGCTTTATGTGTTGGGTTTGGATTTGGTTTTGTTGTTGTTTCGGCTTCTCGTTGTTGAACCAAACATATTCCCACACGTCTTTTCAAAGTCTCAAACTTCTAACTTCCAAGCCTTCTACTCTCTCATTGTCTCGTGGTTAAGGGATCACAAAATATTTATAGCATAAAATAACATTTTAATGTTAGCTCTTTTTTTATGCGACTCAATGTTGTGACTACGGTATCTAAGAATATTATATCTTTTATTTATTTTTTTAACATATAATTATACTTAAATGATGGGAGAACGATAATCTTAAAGTATTATGGCCGCACCTGTAATCTAAATAATATCTAATTTTATCTTTCATAACGTAGGCAAGTGGTTTTTAATATGTCATTTACAATTTTTTTTGTTGAGGAAGATCTTTTTTTTTGGGAATAATTTGATAATATTCAAAATTGATGGATATAATTATTGTAATTAATTTGAAATCTATCCTTATTAAACTAATAATAGAATCAAAAGATTATCCTCTTGGTGTCAAACTCTCAAAATAGAATAACAAAAAACTACCAGGGTCAAATGTCTATTAATATTATCATTTATATGAGTTTATGAATATTTCTATATAAGTTTGAAATTATCATGTGGAATTAATTAATTATCATGTGGAATTAATTTTCTACTTTGATTTTCTCTGTTTCTTCCGACTCAAGCTTACTTGATTGCCAAGCATACTATGTGCTATTAATTATTTCCCGAGAATCTAGAAAAACAATTATTGATATCTTTTTTATTCAAAGGAAAAAAAATTACTAAACTAATAACATGGATATATCCATGTCTAAATTTAGTTGAAGTACGTATTCTTTGATGGGCTGATAAATTAAATTTGGAAAATTTTGATTGTTCCAACCCAAGAAAGAAATTGATGCTTAATCTTTTTAAGATGTTTGCCAAGCACTTTACACAATACATGCCATTCACGTTTTGATTCTTTTGAATAATCACATGCAAGCAACTTCTACAATAGTATATCTCAAACAAATCACGATTAATATTGTAACAAAAATTCTTTAAACACAACTCATTAGGCTTTCCGTGACAACAGTGTATTTGGTAAAATTTATTAACACATGCATGTGGACATGTTAAATTATTGATATTGCTAGCTAACATGCGATGCGTACACTCCATAAATCGTAAATTATCCATGCGTATCTTCCAAGTTAGGTCTATAGGGCTTTCAGCATAAATTATTGATTTGGGTGGTGAGAATTAAGAAGAAGATTGATCAAACAATGCGGTTATGATTTTCTCATAATCTGATCTCCTCCTGCGTAAAAATATATTTGAGTGATTGGTAATTAATAAATAAAATAAAATAAAAAAGTTAAATTATACTCATACACTATCACTTAAAGACACCTGGCACAAAAATCTTTAAAAACTCATGAGAACTCTGATTAGAAAATGAGCTTTTTCGGTAAACAAGAGAGAATGAGTGAGCATTTATATTGTTTCTAAGATTAATTATTTGCATTTTTTCACGCGAAGCACTCGAAAATGAATTGAGTCGCGTAAATGAACCCAGTGCAATCAACCTCATAAAGTAATCCTCTCAATCAAATTCTAATTCCTATATGAGTATATAACAAGTGCTCGAGTTTTTAGGGCCCGTTTGGGATTTCTTTTAGGAGGTTTAAAAGTGATTTTAAAAATCTAAAAGTTAGTTTTAGTGTTTGGTAAAAAAAAATCAAAATCACTTATGTCAAAATCAGCCCCTCCTACAGCTGATTTTGAAAAGCAGCGAAGGAGTAGCTTTTAGATTCTGATTTTGAGAATCAATTTTATCATTTAATACAATTCCATAAATATCCTTAAAATTATTACCTAAACCCAAAATTATCCTTATTCAAATTGGAAACAAAATAAATATTTTAATAAATTTGTATTATAATTCATCAATATAAATTTATTACTATTAATTTGTTGGTCGAATTATTATTAAATTTGTTTCACTATTATTAATTTAATTATCAATTGATTTAAGATAAAAAAAATAAAATAAGTAAAATCAATATATTATAAATTTTATTTTTAATAAAAATTATTATAATACACAATTAAAAATATTATATATACATGTTTTTATATGTATAAATAAATTTTATCTTATATTATGTATATTTTAGTTATTTATTTTCTCTTAACATTTTAACAGTAAAATTTACTAAACGTCCATAATTGCTTTCAAAACTCACAGTACTTCTTAAAACAAAATTTACCAAACACTTAACCGATTCTCTTCACAGCTGATTATTTCTATAGCACAGCTAACAACAATTATTTTAAAAGCTACAGCATTCCCAAACTGGCCCTTAGTATTCTACTTTTCATATAAAAATTTATAAATATTGAGAATGAATTTGACGAGAATGAATTTTTCATTATTTATAATAAGAATAATGTTTGAGATCCCAATCCAATATTTGATTTTTAACTTGAGTTTTAATGTTATATATCACTCATCTATTAGATGATGAATATAAAATTATTTATTACTCTATTATGTCATCTAATTAATGAATGTCGTATAAGTTGGGAGTAAAATTGGGATTCAAATGTTGGGATCTCTAATATCACTCATATAAAATTATTTGTTAGTCTATTTTATCATTTACTAGATGAGTGTCATATTAGTTAGAACTCAAATTATGACTCAAATGTTAGGATTCTTATCACTATTACTCACCATCTAATAGTGTTCGGGCTATGAGATTCGGTACTCCTTAATTAGACCTCTTAGGGAAGAATGATGATAGATTTGTACAAAGTTATTTTATACAATTAACATGACATAAATCAATTGGTCAAATAAAAATAAATAGTGCAAACTAAGAGATATTTAATTCAATCAATTAAATTATATTATATTAATTTATACAAAATAAATTTGTACAAGAGTTTGTAATTCTACCATTACTCAAAAAATCAATTTGGGCTCCGTCCGCTCCTATTCTATTTTTTTCGAAAATAAAAATTGTTATTATTATCGTTATAATATACAAAAGTAATTCCTGCCCAAGGAGACAAACTTTTTATTAGCATTTTTTATATTTAACACAAATTACTTATTACTGTAACTCTTAATATCAAGAATTAAAAGAATAAGGAGGTGACAACAAGTTAATCAAAAAGTGATTTTTATAATTTTTTTTATATTTTAGCACATATTACTTAGAATTTATTATAAAATGAATTTAGATTTCACCATTATTGGTGCTCCATAATCCAAATTTTTATTCTAAAATTAATTCCTGCCCAATAACACGGTCAATCCTATAAAGCCCGTAAGTCACATTTAATGAATAAATTAATAAATAGTAAGGGAGAAGATAATATTATTAGCCTAAAAATAACCCAAATGCTAATTCTAAATTTCGGTCGGCGCCGTCTCGGCTGATCTGGCATATTTTGATCTTTGACAAATCCCTGCCTATCTGTTTCGGCTTAAATGCGTTCACGTGTTTTCAATTACACGCGGTTAGAAATCGGTGTTAGGGTTAACGGTTGTAATATTCCAGCGGAAAAAATTTTATAAATTGTTTTGTCACACCAAAATCGAAGATGATTATCAGTTATCAGATTATGCACGTGATCATGTGATTTAACGGAGTCATATGTGAAAAGAGATTGAATAAGGCAATGGGCAATGAGAGAGTTTGGAATAATTCAATAAATATGTGAAAAGCTGGAATGTACTTTGTGGTGGGACTTGGGAGTATAATCATCCAATTATGTCCTTTGCTTCGGAAGTGCCTTTAAGTTTAGAATAAATCAATCTCTTGTCTTATCAATTTATCGGGAAGGTATTTCAGTTATTGTTTCTTTCGTAAATCTTGAGTAACTTTTTTCATATAGGGGTGTCAAAAAAATTCATCCGAACCGGATCCAATCCGAACTCGATCAATCTGGTTTGGGTAAAATTCAGACCGCATATACTGAAAATGTGGGTCTAGATTTAAGAATTTCAAATTCGGTCATTTCCGGGGCATGGGTTCGGGTTCAACACTAAAAACCCAGAACTCAAAATTGGACCCAATTTCTAAATTAATATATATATATGTATGTATGTATATAAAAACAAAAATATTAAAACCCAAATCCCTAATTGGCTAATTCCCGATTGAAAGAGGCATAAGCAGCAAGCCAGCAACGCTGCACCGGCATCATCTCTTCTCATCACCGTCGCTCGTCGGCATCATCTCTTCTCGTTTGCTGACTCGGTTTGGCACGCGGCTTTACTCGGTTGCTCCATCTCCAGTGGCAGTGCGGCTGTGACTCAGTGACAGTGAGTCGTTCGTGCAGGTGAGGCCCCCTCCGGCGCCGTCAGCGCCACCGTCTCCAACTCTCCATCGCCACTTTCTCAACCACCATCACAGCCACCACTACCAGCCCCAGGTACTGATTTTTTACTTCTTAATTTTGCCTTCCTTGTTGCATTTTTGCCAATACATAATCTTTACATCCTTTTGAGTTTAGCTGTCAAAATCAGGGGAAAATAAATTATGCCTGCATTTTAAGATTTGGTGTTATACTGTTTATTTATGCTTTGTATTTTGCCTTTGTTAAAATTTTTCCGACTTAGTTAAAAAAATGATAAATTATTATGATTATTTGTGTTATAATATTTATTTATGCTTTGTACTTTTTTGGATGTTGATTTGGTAATTGGTATTTTGGTATCATAATTATGAACTTATGATATGTTGGATATTATTTTAATATTTAGATTTATTTAGTGATTATTGTATTGTTGAATTTAAATTTTTTTATATAGATTGAATGAGTTTAGATTAAAAATTAGATGAATTTAAGTAGTTTGTCTATAATTTTATTTATATTAGATTTCTCTAATTTTCTTTTAAATAGATTGAAATAATTTTTATTTATTATTTGTGTAATAAATTTACATTGTTATTTGACATAAGTAACTTTCTCATATGGTTTTAGCTATTTAGTTAATAGTTAATAATAATCAAAGGTTCTGCTTCTCAGCTTCTACAGGAGAGAATTGCATGCCATATTGCCATTACTATTAAGTTACTACATGCGGGTTTCTATGCCCGGACTAAAAACCCGGACCCGGGTGGTGCCGGGTTTGAGCCCGGCCCGCACCCGAAAAAACCGGGTTTTAACCCGGGTCCGGGTTTTTTGTCCACTCGTCCGGTCCGGTCCCGGGCAACACCAAAACCCGGACCGGACCCGGATTTTGTCAAGCCTACTTTCAGACATGCAGTAGGCTAACTACATGTTTAATTTTAATTATATATTGATTATTAGTTAATAATTTATCTTTTCATTTATGTGATCGCGCGGATGAGGTTCGAGTTAAGTTTCTTACACTTACTGAATTTAGTATTGAATTGATTTGTTCTCAATTTTTCATAATCTCCTGTTACACGTGTATGTAGAATAATATACGGTTCAGATTTAATTAGTTTTTATATTTTTATCAAATAATTAATAATTGTATCTTTTTTATCGGTCAGTACATTGAGCTAATATGTAAATAAAAGTAAAATTAAGTTTAGAAAGTTGAGTCCCAATTGATATAGTATTTATCCATTAGATGCCAAAGTAGTAGTTTTTTGGTCCGAAATTTTTAAAGTGCGGGAAATCTTTAAAACCGCACGGTTTTAAAGTGTTCTTAGACTTTCCTATAATTTAAAATCTTGAATTAAAAAATTTCTAGATGACAAAAAAATAATTTTATAAGTTATAAAATCTATTACCGTAGATGTATGAAATATAGTTTTGAGATTCATATTAGGACTCAAATATTGGTTTGATTAATAATTATTTAATTAAAAAAAGTAAGAGAGCAAAAATGATTAATAGTCTAAGTATGATTAATGAGCTTCATTTTCTTTTTTGCCTTTTCTCTATGAAATGGAAAGAATAGAAAAAGAAGGAGATTATTATGCAAAATTGACTGATCCAGTCATTAATCAAAATTGTTCTTTTTTTTCTTCCTTCTCTCTATGAAATGAAACATTTTAAAATTATATATTAGTCTTGATATTAAAAGTAAGATATCGTACTTAAAACAGTATTTGTCAACCTACTTATATCACAAACCAATTAATTAAAAAAAAGCCCAAAAATTGGGTCGCAACATAATACACCATTGTATGAGCACCGTTACTTAAATGGTCATAATTAATAAAAATTCAGTAAAATCTTACCACCTAATATTGCAGAAGCCGTGGATCGGTGTACACAATTCCAAAAGCACCATAGTCACAGCCGTTGGAAAATTTATCTAATGGTAGTTAAATTTATTTTGCGAATATTTATACAAATAGTATCCAATGCTTTTAAGTGCAGATAGCCAGACATGATCTTTTTTTTATAAACCTTAGCCGAGCGCAGCATGGTGTCGCTGTCGAAAATCTGAAAGTAGTGTCTGTCATCCAACGCTATTAGATTTTGTACCAAAAATTAAATTCAACACGCACCACAAACACAAGAAGTACACACAAGTTGTCCTAACCTGCTTTGCCCCGTGTAGATTTTGCCATTTGGACTCCGAGTTTTAGCTGAAATTACGAATGGCCCATAGTTATTAGATTATATTTACAAACGCATTCCGCTTACTAATTTTGATGGTTTGGTAGTTAGTGAAAAAAAAAAAATGACATCCAGAACATAAATGTTCTCAAATAATTGACGATAGAAGAGTGGTCAATAAATGATAGATAAATGATCCGTTGAGAATAGTTGACCAACAATTAACGTGATTAGCATGAATGACCCTTTTTTTTTTTTAACTCTTTTAGTTTTTACTTGTTAATTAGTTGTTTTGATCAAGCCATTCGAAATTGTTTTTTCAACTTTAATGTGTGCTTGAATTGCGAACATCATTCTTCTAACTTTTTCTATCACTTCAAGACATCCGCATCCACTACCCTTATAACTATGATTTTATAGGAAATAATTGTAATGGGTAATCGTTAGAAATTTGTAAAGCAGTTGCAAAAATCTGATAAGAAGCCTTGCACGGAATGAAATGTTATTGATATTGCGAGAAAATGTGTCAAAGAAGCAAGTTTCTTTATTGTTTCGTGTCTGTTACTGAAGAAGCCAGCCCAGATGTCATGCCAAAAGCTACAGCCCAAACAACAATAAGAGCGAGGATGACAGAGAGCTCGATTGCCACAGCCATGGCATTCTTATCTCTACCGATGTTTCCAGTTCCCAATTCATTTGACATCCTTGTGCTGTCAAGACTCAAGGGGTACAGTGTGTATATGTATATATTCTAAATTACTTCAACCTTGACTCTAAGAGTTTCACGATGTTCAGTCTAGACACTAAGTCAATAACCTATATAGGTATTAGTGCCCTCATTTTTTTCTACTCGTACCATTTTAATAGAGTCCATATTCAATTGACTGTTAAACCAACAAAGACATAAATTACTGGTAAAAGTAGAGTTATCGATAACGAAGCTGAAGCTGCTAGTGAAGGTTCCTTGAAACCAAGAGATAGATGTACAATGCATGAAAGCATATGCAATGCCAAAATTAATGGAGAATAGGCTCTTGTCTAGAACCACAAGACTGGTATGATAATTGCGAAGGATAATGATATGATGCAAGATGCTTGATAGCCAAGTATTATTATTTAAATATAACTGATGGGTTCTTAATCTACTAAGTTTTGACACATAATAATTAAATAATTTTATGAACATGATTAAGTGTTTGTTTGGTATAAATTATTTAATGATTATAAGTGTCTATTTAATTTTAAAATCTCTTTTTAAAATTTTATTGTTATTTAATTATATTTAGAGTACCAAACAATTAAATATTTGTAATAAAAACTCAGCTTGAATAAACTGTATTTAAAAAGCTATAAACAAAGGCTGAATCTACTCTCAATTTTTCTTATTAAACACAAAAACTCATTGTTTTCAGCTAACCAAAATTCTAAAACTAAGATACAGACAAACATGTTAATTTTTTTTCTGTGTGGCAAGTTATATAATGTTAACTTACAATACCTTAAAAATTACGCTAATCAAACAAAGTATAGTTTAATTGTCAAATACTTTTGTGTTATTAATACAACTCTTAAATTGTTGTAAGGTACAATATCATGTAACTCTGAGGTGATTAGCTCTTAACCCACATCCTGTTTAATTTTTTTTCCTGCTAATATTTTTTCTTTGTTTGTCGGATACAAATTTCAATTCTTCGTATCGTTTTTGGTCTCAACCTTGCAAGCATATACTTTGAAGTTTGAAGCACTGCTTGTATCTATATTCCTACAGCAAAAAAATATTTCAAAAATCAATTGAAAAGTAAAATAAATATTCATATTAAACCAATCTTTACAATGTTTACCATACAAATCTTCAAGAAAACAAGAAGGATTTGACCGCATTTCATTGTAGGCTATAACTATGTTGGAGTTTACCTACGGTAGAACACGAATCTCAGCCACACATGTAAAGTGATAAATAATAAAAAAACTCATTATCACTCATTATTTATTATTTATCATTTTACGTGTGTAGCTAAGATTCATGCTTCACCATAGATGAACTCCAACATAGTCAAACCTTTCATTGTAACCTAGAGCACAATAATTACCATCACTATTTACGCGTCTCATGTCAATGATGAATATACAAATTACCGAGGCAGGAAATTTTTTTTAAAGAAAAAAAATCCAAATTCAAATACAATTGAAAACACCATTCACTATCTAACTTCTAAAAATTCACTAACCTTGCTCCTTTTTTTTTTTAATATTGTTGAAGTCTTCTCCTGCGGCTGCCAGAATCTTTTAGATTTGGCTATGCTAGGGATTGTAATGAAAGTGAATGAGGGCTATGAAGATGAATAGAAACAGAAAGATAAAAAAGAACAATTAAAGAGTTAACGATTGTTTGTTTGTTTGTTTTAGAATTTTCGTGTTTAATCAAAAAAATTAAGAGTGGATTAAAATTTTATCCATAAAATTATTTAATTATCATGTGTCAAAATCTTCTACAAATATTAAGGAAGATTAAATTAGAAGAGACTCCAAATCCTCACGGCTAAAGTTACATAAAAATTAAAAAGATTAAAGAGTTAACTAACAGCATGCCAATATGAACTGTTGGATTGAAGGGGGTGAAATTCATGATTCAAATATCATACGGTTTTGTATAGTTTTTAACTTGTAACTATCTTTGTGTCATATAATCAAAACCCCCCGAATATTTAGAAGTAACCCTAATTCCCTTGAACTTTCGCTAAACAATAATAGCATCACAATTTTTAACCCAAGCAAATAAATTTTTTTAAAAACAGATTCTTATTATTCCAGCATAGATTTCAAAAGAAACAAGCTAAATATTTGTGGAAAGTCTTCCACCCATGTAAGATACTGATTTTGGCTAAGTGTATATGTAGTCAAAATATCAACCGCTTTACCACAATTTCTATGTACATGATCGGATGACATCCTGCTTTGGTAACAGTAAATGCTATAACTTGATAATTATCTAAAACAGCTCCATACAAGTATTACTCTGTCCTTATAATAATTGAATAACCTACAAGAGTTCGACTCAACAAATAACAGAGATAAACTAATCTCACTAGCTAGAATGGTAAAGCGTAACACTTCTGCCCCAGCTTTATGGTAAACACCACAATAAACCCACAGAGGCCATAACTAAGCCGTCATGATTGCGCACTACAGTTAGGGGTGGGCATAAACGCACAACCCATGGGTTTAACCAAACTCAAACTAAATTAAATGATTTGGGTTGGGTAAATCATGAATATAGGTTAGATGTGAGTTTTATATAGAAAATCATTTCATTATAGTTTGGGTATGGTTTACCCATGGGTCATGGACAAAATTACAACACTCAAATTTTTCAAATAAAATAAATGAAAATAAATGAACACAAATAAGTGAAAGGCCACCATTAAATTTTTTACGACGTGATCAATTGTCAACAATAAAAAAATGAAAATAACATGTAAAAATAAATTTAAATTAAATAAATATTATTGTAAATAATAAATTTTTTTATTTACAAAAATAATTCCTCCCACATGGAAGGATCATTATAGAAAGAGCAGGAGACTCTACTAGTGATCAATAATAACTCAGTTTGGACTAGATCCAATATGCTAGATGGCGGCTAATTTTTGGTCAATAATTGAATGTAATGCTCATATTAGGCCATGTACAAAACTTTGTTTATCATATAATGAAATTAGAACATAAAACATACACACTATATAATATCAGAATATAAATAAAATTAAGCATATAAGTAGACAACATAACGCAAAACTACCAAAACGATAAATAAAAACAAATATTGCATAATTAAATAAATAACAAGTGGCAAAATTTATTATTAGATTGTTAATGTCATGTTTGTGAAAGTTTATTATTAAAGTGCGTTCTTATTTATTGAGAAATAATAATTTTTGTGATTAAACTTTATTTTGATTTTTTAGTATTCTTTAATTTAAGGATTAAGTTATTGTAAAATTTATAATTTTTATCCACTACATTTTTTATATTTTAATATCAATTTAATAATTAATGACAATTAATAATTAATATAATTTTGATATAATTAAATTTTATTAAATAAAAATTATTTTAATAATAAAATTCAAACCAAACCCAAATAGTTTGGTTTGGGTTGGTTTGAATTGGTTTAGGTTGGTTTCAAATTTTTATAATTTAGTTTGAATTTACTTAAAATCCAACCAAACCAACCAATGCCCACTCCTAACTACAGCTGCATAGCCACCCTTAACCAAGCTTAACGTCAACAGCCGCATCAGTGTTGAGCCTAAACCACCCATGAATAGGTGGCTGCCAAACATTAGACACCGAAACTTATTAAACCATTAAAATTAGTGTTTTTTTTTTCCTGTATGAAATTCATTAACTCATTTACCAATTTGTCATCAGTAATTTTTGCTCCCGAAGCCAAAATTTCGTTGGGTCTTTTCAGTCACAAATTTGGGCTCCATTTCGGATCGGCCCATTATGAGCCATGCATGGAACTGCGTAAAAGTAGTTTTGAAAATGAAACGTAAGGCAAGACTCAAGAAGAAGAAAAATCTTTTTTCGGTGATTGGTGAGACTTTAAGTAGAATTTTGGCTTCTCTTATCGCTGTCAAAGGAACCAATCCCAATGAATTCATACCTTTCTTCCACGCTTGTGAAAGTACCTTATCATCACTATCTCTGCTAATTTTTGTTTTTTAAGATAATTATGCTAGTCTTGCATCTAAGTACCAATTGATTCACAAGAATCATTATGCTTCTGTTAGTGAAAAAAAAAACATTTAATTTACATTTTAGAATAAACAAATCTTTCTTGCTATTACATGGACCATTTGTGAACATCCATCGATAATGATATATAATTTTGAAGTAATAAACTAATAATGGTAGTGGTTCAAACTTTCCTCGCCTTAATGTTGAAAAGATTTTTTTTTCTTTTTTAAATAATAAATTTATTACACCGAGCATACTTGATAGATGTACAACGGGGATAATAATTTAAATTTAAATAAATAAATCAAAACAATGAATTGATGAACAACACTAAAGATATTATTATTTTACAATGGTTAAAAAATACATTTTAAAAATATCCAAGAGAAGTATGATAAATACTAGAACCCGAATTGATAGCTTAAGTTTACTTCTACTATGGTTTTGTTTGGGATTGAGATATCGTAACTTTTAAGTTGCAGCTGGTTATGGAAAAAAGTTATAATTGTAAAATATAAGTTAATAATATATAGTAAATATAAATTTTAAATAATAATTTTGATAAAATTATTAAAGATGCAATATATTTTCCATCATAAAAGAAAAAAATCATATTAACATAACTTCCAAAGTACAATAACTAGAGCTTATCAAACACTTTACTGCTGTAACTTTTAAGTTACAGCTACCTAACCTCAATTATAAACACACTCTATATATGTTTAATCCATGTCTATCGTTTTTTTCTTTTTTCAAATTATCTTTTACTATAATCAAAATATTATAAGTGCCCAAAAAGAATTATAATACGTAATAAATTAGATAGAGCTAACTAAGAACAAATTATTTATTTATTTATTCTTTATGTATTGACATGTCAGTTTGCTCTATCATTACATCACGTAACATGTGAGCCGAATTTGGAATGTATTAAATTTATATGATCAGTCAAGTCATTGTTATATTTGACTAAAGTCTAAAGCCATTGATTTAATGCAAAAGTGTCTGAGTCTCAAATGGCTAGTTGGTCACATTCCATGCAAAATTGTGTTGCATACTTTGCATGTGGCTTCAAAGTCCATTTGCTAACCCTTCGTTTACTTTTGACAAGCTGGATATATTCTATAGATCAAGATGTCTTATTATGCTTTATTGAAACTTTTTAAAGGGTCTAAGACTTGAACATAAGATTTAATGGAGTAGTTATAACAAAATTTTAATCTAATTAAACATTTAAATTTAAATTTTATATTTCTTTGATCAGAGGTTGAATCGATTACTAGAAGAAGAATTAATTCAAAAAATTAAAATATTTTTGTGAGAAAATAAAACTTCCATCGGAAAAAAAGTAAATAAAAGACTTTTATAAAAATTTTCATAAAATTGAGAATGAAGTTTTTATTTAGTAAATGTTAGATTATGAATTAATAACTGCATTTAATCTCCAAAAAAATTTCAATTGTTTCAAACTTTTTATTTTTAGAATAGAATAAAAATATGAAATTAAAAATTTAATATGATTTTTCTTAAACTTGTATTTTTTTAAAATTATTATTCTTTAAACAATTAACAAAACTTTTAAATAGCAGAGAATAAATAATTTTTTAAATAAAAAAATTATCGGTCCGGAAAATGATTTCTTCTTCCACAAGCCAACGACAAAAAACACCGACAAATCCTCTTCTGAGTTCCGACACAGCTCTTGCAGCCCCACGCACATGCCCCCCAGAGATCCAATGCATTTTAGCCTGATGATTGAATCCCACTCTTTTTCCTCGCACGTGCCGCACGTGCCAACACTCCGATTTCCCGTTTTACGCACACGTGCGACCAATTCACCAAACACGTGCCGACCCGCCCTTCGCTTTCTCTGTTCTGAGAGTGGGAGATTCCCACCCGAACGCATTTCTTTCCCATACAAAAAAGCCACTCTCATCAAAACGTAGTAAAATTTTCCTTCACATTTCTCCCAAAATAAAAATTAAAAAAACACCTAAATTAGGTTTTCACATTGTTGAATCGGAAACAATTTCGATAAATTTTAATGTGATCGTCACAGCAACACATCCTTTAAAAAAAACGAACGACGAAGACGAAGAAGATTGAAGTGATTTAATGGAGGCGATAATAGCTCGCGCCTTAGAGTATACGTTCAAGTACTGGCTCAAATCTTTCTCAAGAGATCAGTTCAAGCTTCAAGGCCGCACTGCGCAGCTCTCCAATTTAGGTAAAATTTTGGCTTAATTATACGTTAATTAATAGCGTGATCTCGTCATTATGCTTATATGATTGAATTTCGTTGGATGATTAGATATAAATGGAGATGCGTTGCATGCGAGTATGGGATTGCCACCGGCGTTGCACGTGACCACAGCAAAACTTGGAAAATTAGAAATAATTGTCAGTATTGCTTTTTAATTGTTCTTATATTTCTAACGTTTGATTCGTTTTTTGACGTTGAATTAAAATATATCGTTTTCCTTTTTGTTAAATCTTTAATGTCATTAGTGTTTGTCAGATCAGATTATATGGTAATGATTGGTTTAGCGTAGAATTGAATCCATTGCTGTTAGTTGTTTCATTTCTGGAAATTCAGAAACTGTGTCTATTTAGGGTAATAAATGGTGTTGTCTAAATCGAACTGATGATTATTTGGTTATGGAAGCTAGTTTTTTCTCAAATTTCAATTCTTGTTTTAGTGTCTGTTTTGATAATATTAGAAATTGGAGAAATGGTAATCTTAAGACCTCAGAGATTCTACACTCAGGATTAGCTTACAGTAAATGATTTTATTTTGAGTTTCTGGCAATTTATCTGCTTTTGTCTCATTTTATGCTTTCTCTTCTGTGGTTGGTTGTCTGACGCACCTTTAATCATCTACTATCTACGAATAGCTGCCCTCCTCTGTAAGTAATGTACAAATAGAGCCAATTGTTCTGCAAGTTGATAGGCTTGATTTGGTTCTGGAGGAGAACCCGGACAAGGATGCATGTAATTACGCAAGCAGGTACTGTATTTTCATGTTGCTCACTGAGTTATCTATTCTATGGATGCGTTCAGTCATTGTCTTATTCTTTGTTAAACATTTTGATCTCGCATTTTCCACTTGCAGTACCCCGACGCCCACTGGCTCCAGCAAGGGTAGCGGTTACGGATTTGCTGATAAGGTTAGATGCAATGTGGTGTTGTTATAATAGCATTTGCATGTAGAATTTGTGTGAACGGCTAAACTTAAGATGTGCATATGATAACTTCTTGGTTTTGTTTCTTTTTCTCTGCGTTCCCTCTTCGCGATGTTAGTAGAAGTAATTAATGATTTGAAGACTGTAATTCTAGAAATCTTTGCTTAAGAGGATACAGGTTACGCATTACTTATTCAAATATGATCCTTAACTCAATCCTTGATATACATATTAGGAATTTTCTCCTCAAAGAGTTTTGTGTGTGGATTCTCTTTTTCTTAGTTGGATTCAGGCATGCCTTTGGACTGAGAGATTAAAGTAATCCACCATTTTGTTATTGTACCAAGGCATTTCAGTGGAAGTTGTGCCGTACCCTGAGAAATCGGACTAAATGTTATTCATATCATTTATGAGGGTATGGGCATATTGATAGGACTTAGGGCTAAATTAGGGCTGACTTTTATTGATTAAATCAAAAGAAAACAAATAATCAATCCTGACCTACAATTCGAGAGGTAGGTCAATCTCTCCCAAAACTCCTAATGGTTCCTAATACCAGACAAAATTCAACATAAACCCTAAATGACTCCATAATCTCTTATTTATAGCTAAACCCTAATTAATAATAAAGTTACTAAATTGCCCCTGCCCCTAAAATTACTAAACAGCCCCTGCCCCTTTATATTTGCACCTAACATAAGTTTTCATGGGTCTAACATTACTCCCCTCCTAAAAAGACACCTTGTCCTCAAGGTGGAATCCAGGAAACTGCTGCTGTGTTCTTATCCGCAATCATCTGTGTCAACTCCATTGACTCCCTTAACCCTCTCGGCCTTAGTAAGCGTAGCACGGCTCGGATTTCCTGCTTCAGTCCCTTCATAAAATTCCCTTCCAACACTGCCTTTGAGATGTCCCCTAGACGTCCCGACAGCAGCTCAAACTTTTTCCTATACTCCATGACCGTTCTCTCCTGGGTCAAGGCAAAAAATTGTTCATGCAAATCCCCTTCTTGAGTGGCCCGAAATCTCTCCAATAGCCGGTCCTTAAATTCACCCCACGACTTCAATGGTTGTCCTTGTTCTCGCCATTGAAACCATGCAAGTACCTTTCCCTCCAAACATAACGCCACTGCCATTAATTTTTCCCTCTCTGAGAGTCCATTGATGGTGAAATAGCACTCTACCCTATACACCCATCCATAAGCATCATCGCCTTCGAAAATGGGCATTTTCAGCTTTCTTACCCTAGAATCCGCTCCAAATTGAGTCTGACCCGCCCAATTTCGTGCCATTAGAGGTTGCCAAACTCCGGAATCTACTCTAGTGTCTGCAAATCCCGAAGACCCAACCCAAAATTCTCCTTGCTCAGCCCCATATTGCGCTGAAAACCCTCGCCCAACTACATTCCGATCATAACCGCTCCCTTTCTTGCAGGTAACCCCTCTTCCTGGCCATCCGCCCCTAAATACGACCTGTCCAGACCCAAAATTGCCCTGCCCTGGCCCACAACAGCCCTGCCCAGGCCGTGTGTCACCCCCAAATGCCGCCAAGTCGCCAAGCCCGTCCACCCCCGAATCTCGCGCGCCACATTCCGATGCCGAAGCACCGATTCCCAACCCTAAACTGCCTCCTCCAGCCGCGTAACCCTCAGATCCTCCGCCCCCAGCCGCAACCCAGCCTCCTTCGCCACACCCAACACCAGGAAAGGCTCCCCTAGGCCGTAAGTCCCCTAGGCTAACCTCCCCGACACCAAATCCGCCCCTAAATACGACCTGTCCAGACCCAAAATTGCCCTGCCCAGGCCCAAATCCAGCCTGCCCTGGCCCACAGCAGCCCTGCCCAGGCCGTGTGTCACCCCCAAATGCCGCCAAGTCGCCAAGCCCGTCCACCCCCGAATCTCGCGCGCCCCATTCCGATGCCGAAGCACCGATTCCCAACCCTAAACTGCCTCCTCCAGCCGCGTAACCCTCAGATCCTCCGCCCCCAGCCGCAACCCAGCCTCCTTCGCCACACCCAACACCAGGAAAGGCTCCCCTAGGCCGTAAGTCCCCTAGGCTAACCTCCCCGACACCAAATCCGCCCCTAAATACGACCTGTCCAGACCCAAAATTGCCCTGCCCAGGCCCAAATCCAGCCTGCCCTGGCCCACAGCAGCCCTGCCCAGGCCGTGTGTCACCCCCAAATGCCGCAAAGTCGCCAAGCCCGTCCACCCCCGAATCTCGCGCGCCCCATTCCGATGCCGAAGCACCGATTCCCAACCCTAAACTGCCTCCTCCAGCCGCGTAACCCTCAGATCCTCCGCCCCCAGCCGCAACCCAGCCTCCTTCGCCATACCCAACACCAAGAAAGGCTCCCCTAGGCCGTAAGTCCCCTAGGCTAACCTCCCCGCCACCAAATCCGCCGTGAACTGTTGCCCCTGGCTGTGCAAGACTGGTGGCTTTCGACCCTCCGCAATGTGTACCGTTGCCGAGCACGGGTTTCGTGTTGCCCGATCCTTCTACCACCACACCGTCTTGGCCTGTTGATACTGCCAATGGTGGGTTGAGGTGGAGTTCTATCAATTTCAACAACATGGCTTCAAGGGATGAAAATTTTTGTTGAACGTTATTAAATCGCTCGTCAATGGTGGCCTTGAGCGATCCAATCTCCGCTTCCAATTTTTCTTCAAGTGCGTCCACTTTCTTTGATGCCATTGTCTCAGGATTCTTGCTCTGATACCACTTTGATAGGACTTAGGGCTAAATTAGGGCTGACTTTTATTGATTAAATCAAAAGAAAACAAATAATCAATCCTGACCTACAATTCGAGAGGTAGGTCAATCTCTCCCAAAACTCCTAATGGTTCCTAATACCAGACAAAATTCAACATAAACCCTAAATGACTCCATAATCTCTTATTTATAGCTAAACCCTAATTAATAATAAAGTTACTAAATTGCCCCTGCCCCTAAAATTACTAAACAGCCCCTGCCCCTTTATATTTGCACCTAACATAAGTTTTCATGGGTCTAACATTACTCCCCTCCTAAAAAGACACCTTGTCCTCAAGGTGGAATCCAGGAAACTGCTGCTGTGTTCTTATCCGCAATCATCTGTGTCAACTCCATTGACTCCCTTAACCCTCTCGGCCTTAGTAAGCGTAGCACGGCTCGGATTTCCTGCTTCAGTCCCTTCATAAAATTCCCTTCCAACACTGCCTTTGAGATGTTCCCTAGACGTCCCGACAGCAGCTCAAACTTTTTCCTATACTCCATGACCGTTCTCTCCTGGGTCAAGGCAAAAAATTGTTCATGCAAATCCCCTTCTTGAGTGGCCCGAAATCTCTCCAATAGCCGGTCCTTAAATTCACCCCACGACCTCAATGGTTGTCCTTGTTCTCGCCATTGAAACCATGCAAGTACCTTTCCCTCCAAACATAACGCCACTGCCATTAATTTTTCCCTCTCTGAGAGTCCATTGATGGTGAAATAGCACTCTACCCTATACACCCATCCATAAGCATCCTCGCCTTCGAAAATGGGCATTTTCAGCTTTCTTACCCTAGAATCCGCTCCAAATTGAGTCTGACCCGCCCAATTTCGTGCCATTAGAGGTCGCCAAACTCCCGAATCTACTCTAGTGTCTGCAAATCCCGAAGACCCAACCCAAAATTCTCCTTGCCCAGCCCCATATTGCGCTGAAATCCCTCGCCCAACTACATTCCGGTCATAACCGCTCCCTTTCTTGCAGGTAACCCCTCTTCCTGGCCATCCGCCCCTAAATACGACCTGTCCAGACCCAAAATTGCCCTGCCCAGGCCCAAATCCAGCCTGCCCTGGCCCACAGCAGCCCTGCCCAGGCCGTGTGTCACCCCCAAATGCCGCCAAGTCGCCAAGCCCGTCCACCCCCGAATCTCGCGCGCCCCATTCCGATGCCGAAGCACCGATTCCCAACCCTAAACTGCCTCCTCCAGCCGCGTAACCCTCAGATCCTCCGCCCCCAGCCGCAACCCAGCCTCCTTCGCCACACCCAACACCAGGAAAGGCTCCCCTAGGCCGTAAGTCCCCTAGGCTAACCTCCCCGCCACCAAATCCGCCGTGAACTGTTGCCCCTAGCTGTGCAAGACTGGTGGTTTTCGACCCTCCGCAATCTGTACCGTTGCCGAGCACGGGTTTCGTGTCGCCCGATCCTTCTACCACCACACCGTCTTGGCCTGTTGATACTGCCAATGGTGGGTTGAGGTGGAGTTCTATCAATTTCAACAACATGGCTTCAAGGGATGAAAATTTTTGTTGAACGTTATTAAATCGCTCGTCAATGGTGGCCTTGAGCGATCCAATCTCCGCTTCCAATTTTTCTTCAAGTGCGTCCACTTTCTTTGATGCCATTGTCTCAGGATTCTTGCTCTGATACCACTTTGATAGGACTTAGGGCTAAATTAGGGCTGACTTTTATTGATTAAATCAAAAGAAAACAAATAATCAATCCTGACCTACAATTCGAGAGGTAGGTCAATCTCTCCCAAAACTCCTAATGGTTCCTAATACCAGACAAAACTCAACATAAACCCTAAATGACTCCATAATCTCTTATTTATAGCTAAACCCTAATTAATAATAAAGTTACTAAATTGCCCCTGCCCCTTTATATTTGCACCTAACATAAGTTTTCATGGGTCTAACACATATATGCTTGTTTGTTTGTTTGTTTGCAGTGGCTTATATTAAGCTGTCATTGACTTGATCAAAACGCTTATGGTCTCATACTCTAAGGCCTTTACTAACTTCTTTCTAGCACTCAAGTTGCAACTTTTAAGTAGTACTAGATCACACCTCCTACTGATATCAATATAGGGACCAAACACAAGGTCAGGATCCGTGTTTATGGGGATTTAGTCAATCATCTATAGCAGCAGCCATGTTGGCTAACTGGTGCAGCTCTTCCTTGTGTGGGGTTGTTATTTACATGCACATAGTTGTAGCCATTGAGTAAAATTACATACTGACTTGTTATAAGTATCAGATTGCAGATGGAATGACTTTACAGGTTAATACAGTCAATCTTCTTCTCGTAACAAGGGGAGGTGCTCAACGCGATGGAGGGGCATCTTGGTGAGTTTGGATTTTGTTCATTGAATTTTTTTTCTTTTTACATGATTTTTGTTGTTTTCCGTTCTTTAGGGAGGAATTTTCTCCTTCATGCCTGACCTATCTGCTTTAATGCCACTTTCTACCATGATGAAGACCATTGATAACTTTTTTTTTTTGAATGGGGCTATTGATAACTTTTATGAATTGTTTTTAAGTCTCATACAAACTGCTGATATAAACTCGTCCTCCTGTGGGTTGCAAAATTGTTTCTTCTTTTTCCTCTTAATTTTCCCTTTTGGTGCACATCTTGGGAGATGATAAGCTGACATTGCTGGTTTCTCTGTTGGAAGGACACCTCCTATGGCATCTGTCACTATACGCAATCTGGTTTTGTGTACAACAAATGAAAACTGGCAGGTAATTTAGTGGATGTGGTTATGATACGACCGTTACTGTGCTCTTTAGTACTGCTTGTTTGAACAATTTCCCTGTACAGGTTGTAAATCTTAAGGAGGCTCGGGATTTCTCTTTGAACAAGAAGTTCATATACGTATTCAAGGTAATACAAACATGCGCCATTCACAGATTATCACTATATTTTTTTTTTCCGTTCCTTTTCTTTTTGATGGATTTTCTATTCAGCAGAGATGAGGGGTGCTAGTGAGGGGAGATAGGTTATCCTACTCTTTTGGTTTGATCTAACTAAAATTCTAATTATTGTTATTATCGTCGATGTTGTTTTGGTGTTTTGTTTATCATCGTTATTGTTGCTTCTGTTGCTGTTTTTATTATTATCTACACAGATGTTTCATGTGTTGTTCTGAGTTTGCTTCTCTTTCGTGTGTAATAAGTATGCCATATTGAACATGCCCTCCAACATTAATAATTAATGGTTTTCATTTTGTCTCAACAGAAACTTGAATGGGCAACTTTATCTGTTGATCTCCTGCCTCATCCTGATATGTTCGCTGATGGTAGCATAGCACGCTCTAATGAGGGAGCAAGTCACAGAGATGAGGATGGTGCTAAAAGGGCTTTCTTTGGTGGGGAGCGCTTCATTGAAGGAATATCTGCGCAGGCTTATGTAATGCAACTTAAACATTTGTAATTGTTTCTTGATGAATTTTTTTTTTCCCAAATTTCTTGTAGGATACTAGATAGCGTGGTCCAGCTTTTTTTATAGGATCTGTTGGTACTGACCCTGTAATTTTGTTCAGATCACTGTGCAGAGGACAGAATTGAACAGTCCACTTGGGCTTGAGGTTCAGTTGCATGTTACAGAAGCTGTCTGTCCTGCATTAAGTGAGCCAGGTATCAAAGTGGCAAGTCTTCCACTCCTTATCTCCGCTCTATTGGAATGATTCAAGTGGCTAATCATAGCATTGTCATTTCTGTGCAGGATTACGTGCTCTTCTGCGCTTCTTGTCTGGTCTGTATGTTTGTCTAAATAGAGATGATGTTGATCTAACAACCCAACAGGTATTAAGTTGCATTCCTTAAACATAACATATTTTGTTATAGATAAATCTCAAGGAAATTGTATCTAACTTCTTTCTATTTATATTTAATCCTGATAGCTATCTACTGAAGCAGCTGGTCGTTCTCTAGTCTCAATTGTTGTGGACCACATATTTCTCTGCATCAAAGATGCTGGTTTGTTTTTCTGTCTTCTGATTTTCTTATTCTTTTATCCTTTTATCCGCATATTTTTGTAGGTTCTACATTTCTTTAATCCACAAAGCTATTCTTATACAACCGTTTGTGATAGTTTTTGACATTTTTTCTTAGTCCAGATTGATACGGTTTAAATACTTTTTAACAATGATGTACTTACAGAGTTTCAGCTCGAGCTTTTGATGCAGTCACTTTTTTTTTCACGGGTATTGTTCCTTGACACAAATATCTAATATGTTGATGATGTTTAATTAGTTTCCTGATGTAAAAATTTGTTGCTGAAAGATTTATCACATTTCAAGAAATATATGATTGGTGGCAAACAACTGCGTGTCTGTCTCTAAATGATGTATGATTAATACTAGTGATCAACAGTAGAGAAACATGGGAATATGAATTGCTGAACATGTAGCTTGAACATTTAAAACTATCACTACTTTGATTCCCTTCCCATTTTACCTTAAGGAACTGTAACTCAAAAGTATATAGGTCTGTCATTACATCCTTCGAAATTAAAGTTTACTTGGAGCTGCTTTCTAGGTGGCTTATATGTTCTTCATCTAGTTTGGTTTTAGATAGGCAAAGATCCACTACAGGGACCAAACCTCTGCCTTTTGACTGATAGTCTGAGAAATAAAGATGACCTTTCCTGTAGTTTGGATTCGTTTCCCTTCATGGTTCTTTGAAATCATAAATATATTGTGCTTGTTAACTGCACTGCGGGTGCTATGCCATGTTTTCCTAGCTGTCTAAACCTCTGCCTTTTGACTGATAGCTTGAGAAATAAAGATGACCTTTCCTGTAGTTTGGATTCGTTTCCCTTCATGGTTCTTTGAAACCATAATTATATTGTGCTTGTTAACTGCACTGTGGGTGCTATGCCATGTTTTCCTAGCAGTTTGAGAACTTATGATAGGATGTACTTTTATGCAGGCAACTGTTTCTGATGGAGAAACTGCTAGTAACTTGACTAAGATTACAGTTGCTGGCCTTTTTTTAAGGTAAACTCATTGTCTCATAATTGTTTAGAAATTTGATGCTGATGAATTTACTTAGATGCTCTCTTTTTGGTTTTTGTTATGTCTCTGGGTATCTTGTGCTGCATGTTGCTCTCATTCTATTGTTTGCATTGTTTAACTTTAGACCTTAAAATGCAGAAGATACCTAAAGCTATGCAGGAAAAAATGGAATACATTATATATAGTAACTTTGTTGATACGAGCCTTTTTTATTTTTCACTAGTATACTTGGTCTCGGATAAAAAATACATTATATATAGTTTCATCTGATATCTATAGAAGTTTTAGATTCGGTTTGTGCTAAGTTCCACCCTCCTCTCTGCCATTATATATATATATATATATTCCCCTGCAACTGACTTGATGGCATCATGTGAGTGGATTCTAATTACGATGTGAATGACTAAAATGCAGGGATACCTTTTCACGCCCTCCAAGTACTTTGGTGCAACCATCTATGCAGTCTGTCTCAGAAGATCTTGTGCTTATTCCTGACTTTGGTATTGAATAATTTGTTGGATGCGACAGAGCAATTAAGTTTAATTTTATATATTGTTTGTCAGATTCAACATTTATCATTTAAAGCTGATCCATTTCTCATTTGACTGCTTGAACAGCTAAGGATTTTTGCCCTGTTATATGTCCCCTGGGTGACCAGCAGTGGCAGATAAATAAGGGTGTTCCTTTGATATGCCTTCATACGCTTCAGGTCAAGCCTTCCCCAGCCCCGCCTTCTTTTGCTTCACGGACGGTTATCAGCTGCCAGCCACTTATGGTATGCTACAACAACTTTATTGATTGAACTCTTTCCATTTTTTTGTATCTGGCCATCTAATTTCTTACTATTATTTCCTATTATTTGCTCAGATTCATCTTCAGGAAGAATCCTGTTTGAGGATATCTTCCTTTTTAGCTGATGGCATTCTTGTCAACCATGGTGCCGTGTTACCTGATTCTTCAGTTAACTCCCTTGCATTCTATCTTGAGGACTTAGACATTACTGTTCCTTTGGACATGAATAAATTGGATAATCATGCTCGTCAGAGAAACCTTACAGTACATAGCTCCTTTGCTGGAGCAAGACTTCATATTAAGAAGTTGTTCTTTTCAGAGTCACCTTCCCTAAAACTAAGGTTACTACACCTCGAGAAAGATCCTGCTTGCTTTTGTTTGTGGGAGGATCAACCAATTGATGCTAGCCAGAGGAAATGGACAGCTGGAGCTTCACACCTTAGTTTATCTCTGGAAACATGTACAAGTATAACTGGATCTCAAAACTCTAATTCAGGCTTGTGGAAATGTGTTGAGCTGAAAGATGCTTGTATTGAGGTAGCTATGGTGTCTGCTGATGGGAAACCATTAACAGTTGTTCCTCCTCCAGGTGGTGTTGTCAGAATAGGGGTTGCCTGTCAGCAATATTTATCAAACACTTCCGTTGAGCAGTTATTCTTTGTCCTTGACATCTATACATACTTTGGGAGAGTCAGTGAAAAGATTGTCCGAGTTGGAAAAAATAAAAGTCCAATGAAAAGTGGTAATGAATCTTTTGGCGTGAAGTTGATGGAGAATGCTCCTAATGATACTGCTGTAAGTTTAGCAGTGAAGGACCTTCAACTTAGATTTCTGGAACCTTCTTCCATGAATATTGAGGGAATGCCTCTGGTTCAGTTTGTTGGGGAAGATATGTTCATCAAAGTTACTCATAGAACCCTTGGTGGTGCAGTTGCAGTTTCATCCACTATACTTTGGGAGAGTGTTGAGGTGGACTGTGTGGACACTGAGGAAAACTTGCCACATGAAAATGGTATACTTTTACCTCCTAGTGAAAGCTGTCCTCAGGACATTGGGAATGGCCACCCTCAGCTAAGAGCAGTATTTTGGGTTCACAAGAAAGGGAAGCATCGATTGAATGACAGTGCATATGTGATGCCTTTTCTGGATATGAGCATGGTACACGTTATACCTCTAAGTGAAGGGGATAGAGAGTGTCATAGTTTGAGCTTATCGGCTTGTATTTCAGGTGTTCGCCTTGGTGGAGGAATGAACTACGCTGAAGCCCTACTTCACCGATTTGGAATACTTGGACCTGATGGTGGTCCTGGAGAGGGGCTGTCTAAAGGGATCGAGCATTTGTCGGAAGGGCCACTGTCAAAACTTTTCAAAGCACCTCTCAGTGTTGAAGATGTAGGAGAGGGTATGGAACAAATTGTATGGACAAAAATGTTTGGTTGTAATTTTTCATGTAAATGAGTGATGCTGTTTTGTACCTATTTGTCATACTATTTGCACTGCTCTTATTATTGTGTCTTTTCTTCAGGTAGAAATTCATTAGATGGGAAAGATGGTCTTGTGCACTTGGGATTGCCAGATGATGTTGATATATGTGTAGAATTGAAAGACTGGTTATTTGCCCTTGAAGGTGCCCAGGAGATGGAAGAAAGGTGTTGTTTATCCAGTCAAGAAGTGGGCAGGGAAGAGAGGTCTTGGCACACAACTTTCCAGAGTGTGCGAGCAAAAGCTAAAAGTATTCCGAGGCAAGGAAAACCATATGGAACCCAGAGACACCCTGTGGAATTGGTTACAGTAAGGATTTCACCTTCTCTTTTTCATTTTTCTTTAGGATTTTATTTCATTTTTATTATGAAGGTGGAAGCATAATTAAGAGCAAAATTATGTAAAAATGTTAAATTTAATTAAGCAAATTTTTAGTCTTATCCTTGCAAATCATTATAAACAATTTCTGTCATTGTGTTAGGACTATCTTGGAAGCAGGGCATTATGAGACAGTTATAGTTTAATTTTTCCTGATTTGAAATAAGTCTTTAATAGGTGGGGGGTTATAAGTGGGCTTGTCCCAACGACTTTACTGAAACGGATATACTTGAAATAGTTACTATGAAGCCTTTTTTTTTTTTCAAAAAGAAAAATTGGAGGCACAACCCCTTCTCCCCCATCTCCTCTCCCCCCCCCCCCCCCCCCCCCCTCCCCCCCCCCCCCCGCGGGTCTAATGGCAACCCAATCCCTCCCTGCCCATGCAAGGGGGGTTCGAACCCCAGGCCTCTTGTTTTCAACACAAGATTTTAATATTTCAACTAGATGGCACTGACGAGGCATGGCTTAGTTGGTTCACTGTAACATTTGTTTTTGTTATAATTTTGTTAAGAATGTTCCATAGTGTCCATTGATTATGTTTAGTTACACACCAGACCTCTTGTTTTCAACACATGAGATTAGATGGCACCCATGAGACACAACTAATTTGGTTCACTGTAGCATTTGTTTTTGTGAGAATTTTGTTATTGATATGCTTCATACTGTCCGTTGATTATATTTTTTTATACATGTAAGTAGAATTTTGGTCAGATATGGTCGAATTATGGGATTGGAAGCTTTTTATTCTCCGTTTTGACACTTCAGACATGAATAACTTAGTTGTGCTTGAGGTCAATTCAAGACAGACAGAATTGCAGAGATGTCTTTCTTATTTAATTGATTTAATGACAGAATTATATTCATGTCTCTATGTTATTTCTAATTGACATTTTACATGATAAATGATAATGCATGTAGGTCAGTGTGGATGGCCTGCAGACCTTGAAGCCTCAGGTCCAAAAGGATTTACAACCTGGTGTCTTACCTGCAAATGGAATCAAAGAAAGTGCTGGCTCATCTGGTGGTATAAATGTTGAAGTTCGTATGGTGATATCGGAGGACAATGCTGAGAATGAAATGGACAAATGGATGGTGGAGAACTTGAAATTCTCTGTTAAGGAACCGGTACTGGGATATGAACTTTCTAGGTTTGGTTGCTGCCACTTATCTTAATGGATCTTTTTGTATGATGGTAATTTTTGTGCTGCAGATTGAGGCCATTGTTACCAAGGATGAGGTTGAACACCTTGCTTTTTTGTGCAAGTCTGAAGTTGAGTCAATGGGTCGAATTGCTGCTGGAGTCTTAAGGTTACTCAAGCTGGAAAAGACAATCGGCCAGTCTGCCATAGATCAACTGGGCAACCTTGGTATGGTTGATCTAATAACATTCTTATCAATTTTGTTCTGGACTAGCATTGCATCATTCTTCAATTTGTTTGATTGAAAATATTGGTCCTTTGTGGATTTGAATGTACAAAAAGTACTCAAGTTTTATAGCAAGCGGACAGAATTTAATTTGAGGTAGAGGTTGTCGAAATTGGGTTAACCTGTTCTAATTGATTAGGACATGAAACTGAAATAATTGGTAGTACATATTATTTGACTACCTTATGCTAAGCTTTCTAGAATAAATAATAAAAAGTGGTTGATGCATGGGTGCATTTCGAATAAAAAATGATTATGTATATTGAACAGGAAAAGATAAATTCTCATTTTGAGTTGTGCTTTCTAGTTGGTTGTGGTTAACCTCTTCAGTCTAGGTAGCTATTTTTTCCGCTGATGGTTAGGGATTTATTTACAACTATTGACTTGCAGGTAGTGGGGGATTTGACAAGATTTTCTCCCCACATCTCAGCCGGCGTAGCAGTGGTCAAAGTATCGGACAATTCTCATTGGAAAATTCGGTTACTAAAAGTCCACATACATCATTAGAATCAACTCTGACTTCACTTGAAGAGGCAGTTTCAGATTCTCAGGCCAAGTGTGCTGCTTTGGTAACCAACTTAGGTAGTACAGAATATTCTTCAGATCATCTGGCCAGTATTAATCAACTCAGAGAGAAAATAGAAAGTATGCAGAGTTTATTGACGCAATTGCGTTCTCAAATTTAGTTGCTCCTACTGCTTGGAAAAGAAAATGCCTTTTTCTGCTATTCCTCGATGCACAATTTTGGGTTAAAAAGGATACAGATCATATAGTTCCCCCACATTCTTTTGTGTAAATAGTATACATGTAATAGCGTGTTAAGTACATGTAATTGTCGGGCAGAAGAGAGAGCTGTTCATAGGGCCCGGAATTTTGTGTCATTTAGATTGATTTTTTTTTTTTTGCCCCTCTGCAATATTATTTTTTTTTTAAACGGAGATCTTGGTGCGTCGCCTAAGTCGTTCATTTCTGTATGTTGTAGTTGAAAATTGAATACAAATAGAGTATTGTTTTTTTAATACATTAGTGTAGTCAGAATTTTGTATTTACTAAACCCAGGGATACCAGAAATTTTCTATTAATGTCAAAGTTGGTATGTTTGCTAATGAAACACAGCATCCATTTTAAAATAATTATTCTAAATGCATGCAATGCTAGAGACCAAATGTGACCCACAAGGCAGCAAGAGGAGGAAGACGTTGAATTCTTGTATCAATTAATCCAAATTGACAACACTCTTTAGTTGCAGATACTTCATACCCGGGACCAAAAAGGGAAACGATATAATTTTAAATCACATAGGTGCAAAAAGTTGGGCCCTGCTCACGCATGTTGCATCCTGGGCTGATCACAGTACGGGTAATAAGCGCCCGTTTGGGTCTGATCTCCTGCAGGTGAAGGATAATTCCACTCTCCATCATATCAGAATTCTAGAAGTTGATATCTTTTTTTTTATTTGAGAAGTTGATGTCTTGATTTGCATATTTTGACTCATTTTTAAGTAGCTTGACTATGAATCACCAATATTACAATGATTGACAGTTCATGCAACTATCTCATGTTATACGCAAATATGATGATGCTAAAGGTATCGTTTGCCTGTAAGTCCAAGAAGTCCGGCCATGCATCATCTTGATTAACCAAACGGCCACGGAAACATAACTAATAATATTAGAACATAACTAAACAACATTGATATATTACCCCAATAATAAAACAACAAAATGAGGATCCGATAGACCCATTTGGATAGACTTCTTAAGTCGGTATAGCATCCCAGCGCCATATTGCTCCATCCTCACAACAGCTGAGAATGGTGCTGCAGCAAAGAAAAAATAAGTTATTTGTAGCAAATGAGTTTGTTTAGCATTAATAAAAACATCATAACACATTAGAAGAGGACAGAGTTGTGTTTGGGTGTTTCCAGAGCATTTCTCCCTTCCATTTACTTTGTACCATGTGTATATCGCCATTTTCTTGATTGGTTGAAAGCCACACATCACAAGAAGTGAATGGGAAATGAGCAAGCACCAAGAGCACCCAAGATTTTCTTAAGGAAAACCGTATGTTCAAGTTACCTTCCATCATAGGACATGGCAGTCTGTCTAATGGGAGATTTTGACTGAGCATGAGACAGCCTGAAATGTATAATAGGATGTAAGGCCATCAATATACAGATTGCGGGTTGTATTTGACATGCAGGGAAAAGCATAGCAACCTTGCAATTAGAACAGGGGGGCTACTTTGTAGCTCCCAAACAAAAATCTTCCCTTCCCTATTCCCTGGCAGTCAAAGCACCGAGAGTTGATTTCAGCAACACAATATCTTCGAGAATATAAAGTTCATGTGCATATACTATTGAATTTCACAAGTATTTATGCAAAATTCAATGTGCAGTTGCACCAATAAGATGCATCTGAGTACATGCATACAATAACGACCACAGAGAGAACAACTAAAGCCTAACAATACCTATGGCAGCTGCATTGTAATGAAAATCACAGGAAAACTTGATGAACCAGATATCACACTCTGGGACAGGGTATTTCTGAAGTATGTCAGCTGTACCCTAGGCGGGAAACACCCAAAAAAGAAAAAATTCATAACAGCAAAAATTAATGAAATGGATTCCAAGTGGTCAACATAAACAAGCATTGTATAGTAAATAAAAGGAAAAATATTAAAAAAAGAAAAAAAGATGCATCAGTACAAAATTGCTCTTAAATTACAAAAATAGACAGACTCTAAAGCAAAAGTACTAAGGTCTTCTAACCTCCCCCGGCGACTGTTCCTTCATTTTTGGTTCCCACAATACAATTTCATTGTCCACACTCTGCAATCATGCAAACGAGACCACTAAAAATGTAAGAATAGACAGAGTAGGAATTCCTGAATTCTAAGAAAACCATATGCACAGAATATGCCTGGAATCAATGTCCAAGTAAGCATAGGTACAATAGTTAAAAGACAACAAAAACACCAAGTATGACCAAATATCATCATCCACTCTAATTTTAGTTGAATCAAGTCACTCTAAAAGAGATTGACCAACTTCACCTTTGATAAAATAAAATCACCAAGCCACCGATTACAGTCAACATAATTTGAATGAACTGATGCTATGAAGACCTGAAAAAGAGAAGAGTCATCTGACACACATGCCCATTTCTTATGTATTAAAAGTGAAAGGAAAAATGAAACTAAACTTACAGGGAATTGTACATATTTTGTGGGAAATTTTGAAGGAAGATCTGTCCATGTGAATGATTTCTCTACATATGTCCAGAACTCTGCAAGAAGGTTCTCAGAAAGGCAAATAAGAAAAAAATTAGCATTGATAATTGAATGATGTATGCTTAACTGTAAGTAGGACGTATGTCCTGCCTGCCTGACAGTTTAATCAAACATATTCGTAGTATGAGGATCCTGGACCTATCCCAACCACCCCCATAACCACCCAAATTCTCAGATGAAATACTCAAATACATCTTTCTAAGATCTTGGCAACATAAATGATCAAAAAATTTCTGCAGATAGAATGATAAGGAAAAAAGATACATTCTTAAGGAAAAGGCCTCCTCCAATTCATGATGACTAAAACCTCAAATTTGACGGGACTTTGTGATACATCATATAGAAATATAAATGCCAAGTAAAGAGTACAGATAATGATAGGGAATAATCTTCATACATATGTTTCAAGTCTTCAGATTTCCCCCCCCCTCCCCCAACCACACAACAAACAGAAAAAAAAAATCCAGAGTTCTAGCTGAATGTAATAACCCCATCATATGCTTAGAAGACTACTACAAAACAACAATTAGTTTAAACTATAAAGTATACTGACCTTTCATTGACCAAATCTTGACAGTGTTGTCCATGCCACAACTTGCAATGCGATAGATATCTGAAGGATGAAAGTCCTGCGGGACAGCAACAGTACCATTGGCTAATGATTTCTGTAATCTATTAAATCTAAAAGAGAAATAATAATAGAACATAATTATATTATGCTTACCACGCTCAAAACTTCATTACGGTGACCCCCAGCACCAGCAAATATCAAAATGCATATTCCAGTTTGCACATTCCAGAGACGAACTGATTCATCCTGGCCAACTCTTAAACAATTAGATCAAATAAACAATAACAAACATATTAAAGACAAACTACTAATAATAATTACTTTGCTTGCAGACACCACAAGTGAGGGTTTCAGTGGCTGGGTCCTGATTTCATTTATTGAATCCCCATGGCCAACAAAACTCTGCACATACGGGAGCATGCAGTTAGACAGAAGGATAAATCAGAAAATTCATTATCGGATGGACATTTATCATGCACATGAAGACATTTCTAAAATATGCCTTCACGTTATAAATACTTTAGAGAGTGAAATATATATATATATATATATATATAACCATCATTGGTCAGTTCCCCATTTCCGATAGACTACAATTTTTAAGTGACTACAGAAGCTGCCAAGAAGCACTTCTCAAGCTAGGATGCTTAAAATAACAATCTCTACCTTGTGAAGTTTCTCATTACTGACATCAATTACTCGGATGATACCATTGATGCCTCCTGCCACTAAGAAGGGGATCCCATCCACATTGCAAGCCCAGCTCACAGTATAAAATGACTCTTCCTTCTGATCTACATAGCATATGGAATTCCCAATTGTTCTTTAAATAATATTTTCCAAACTCACACATCTGCACTAAACTAGAGCTCAATTCAATAAAATCAGTTCAATGAGTGGTGAATCCTCTTACATCTTCATCAACATAAGACTGCAATGCTGCAATAACACCCCCCTCAAGACATTGGTATACAGTTACCTGTGACAACATCAAGTAACAATTTCACAAATAATAAACTAAATCCGAAACTGCCATTTTTAAAGCACTATTTGGCTAAACAATTTTCTGGAAAGAAAAATCAATAAAATTTTAAAGCTTTGAACGGCAAATTTTTTTTCTTTTAATGTTTTTATTCAGACCTAATGAAGAATAATTGACTCTAATTAGACCTCAAACAAGCCTGAATAGTGAATACATTAATTTAACGCCGACAAATGAATAGTTTTTATAATAAAAAACGCAAAGGCTACTTAAAACAACAATAAAAAGAAATACAAAATGAAGGAAAGTTACGCGATTTCCACCGACGGTGGCGAAGACGTTGAAGTAGCGGGAGTCGATGAAGTTGAAAACGACGGCGTACAAAGGACGCTTGCCTTCTTGGAGCTTATTAGTGACTCTGTACTCGCGTTTTTTCGACGGCGTTAGTGATCCTACCAGTGGCTCGCAGCCGATCGCAGTCCTCGCCATCCTGCGCACGTTAGCACCCGTCACTGAGTAACCTACGCAAGAAAACCACTGAAGCGTTTCGTCGATGTATTCTGGGGATATTTTTGTAAAGCAATGTTTACCTTTGATGTAAAGTTAATTATGAAAAATTTTCCGACATATCATCTACGTCATAATTTATAAACGATAGCTCATACTACCGACGTTTTCTCCTGGGTTGGGAAAGGTTTTAAAAAAAAAAACTTACATGGCATCTGTACGCAGAAAATACAAACGACTTGTCATGTCTGTTTAATAAATTGTACGTATTGTCAACTATAGGACATATTTATAAACGGCAGGTCATACAAATTTTTCTGCGGACTGAAAATTATATGATATGTCATCTGCTTTGTCAATTTTTTGATCAATCTAGAAACCGCGTGTCGTACAGTAAATTTAAAATTTGTACTCGTTAATATCATTCACAAAGTAATTATGAGTGTCAAGTAATTGATAAATTAATATTGGAACATTTAATTTCATTCTAAGTAAATTCAATTAATCAAAGTCCAATCTTAAATTACACCAAACACGAGATAATGTTAAATATAATTTGATTCAATTTTATCTAATTCAGTTCAGTCAATTCACTCTAAATCACTAAATCTACCCTTAAAATTGTTTTCTGAATTTTAATGTAGATTTAATTTTTAAGGCCATTTGCCAAAATAAAACCAAAATTCAGTAGTTGACTACTTGATATAGATATTTTGCATAACAAGTGTTCTTTTTCTTTACTTCATCTGAAACTATCAACAGCATGTAAACAAATATCATTGATCTTATCTTCTTGCTTGAGCTCAAAACATTCATGGCTGCCACATTCTTTCCCTTCCTCTCTCAACCAAACTCCCCTCTCTTTAACCATTTCACCTCAAAAAATCAAACCAGCAGAAACCCATCACAGAGAAGCTACAATAGCATCAAATGCAGCAACACTTCAAACAACTCAACTCCAGTCCCAGCTCAGCCTGAAGAGGAAAGTTTCCCTTCTCCATCTCCAAACTCCATTGCAACAGAAAGCTCAGATACATTTCCCATCGAAAAGCGAAGAAAATCGGAGATCCTACGTGAAAGAAGAGCAAGAACCGGCCTTGTGAAACCAGAACCGCCAAACTTTGAAGTTGGTTGGAAAAGAACCAAAGAGATAAGCTTAGAGAAGCCAATAGGGTTTGTTATAATGGACTTCTTGGAGAAGTTACAAGGGTTGATGGAGAGAGACTACGGGTCGACTGCGCTTTTGGCAAAAGTTGGAGAGTTAGTTGCAGAGAGAGCAAGAGAAGAAGCAGAGGTGTTGAGAGATGAAGGGAAAGTGGAGGACAGAATGGTGACCGAGTTGTCTAGGGTTTTGAGGTTGATGGAGATGGACTTGGCTATGGTGAAAGCTGCTGTTAAAGAAGAGACTTTGAGCGAGAGGCTTGAACAGGCTAAGGCTCGCTGTAGGCAAGCCATACTTGTTGCTAATTCCTTCTGACAAAATAACAGACACATATTGTAAATTCATCTTCCATATGTTTGTGTATCAAAGCAATATTCTTATGAAGGTTGCATAATCCACTGCCAAAGATGACATTTTCAAAAGATTTATTAATTGATTAATTGATGCACTACAATGTATTGAATTGTCTACAATGTATTGTCCGTATACAATGTCCTTGGTTGAATGAAGGCGACAAAAATTGAAAGCTCCTCTTTTTCTTGATCTGTACAGCAAAAATTGTCAGAGTCTCAATCTTTTTCACCTCCTTTCCTTACGCAGGAGGAGTGTGTCTCTATCTTTTTCAAACCCCCTTCCCTTTTGCAGTGAGGGGATTGTGTAAGTTTGCTTACATGCTTGAATGACAAATCGAACATGGGGATCATCTTTGGGCATTTTACTCAGTAGTTTATTTGCAGATTTACGATTGCCTGAAGCCAAAAAGGCCTTGTACATCCTGCAAATAATTCAATAACAAGATCCAATCAGAAGTTAGGGTGAAAGATCACCTCCCTATTTCTTGTAATCAAAGTTATTTTCACTGAGGGATAACCAGGAAAAATAAATATAAGAACCAGGACGAGCATCAATTACCATAAATAACTCAAAACATTATAGGGCAGACCAGCATTCTCATATTCCTTCCATATCAAGTGAGCCCTCTTCAAATCTCTGGCATTCACACATGCACCGAGGAGAAAATCAAGACACTTTCGTGACGGAGGCAGGCCAAGTTCATCCTTAATGAACTGAAGCAAGTCCAAGCCAATCTGTACATCGGGTGGGTCCGTTATGGCAATTTGGCAGAATATCTATTGGTTGTAATAACCAAAGGACAAAAGAGAAGGTTCATCAAATCTGTTCGTAATTATGCAATGAATTTACAATGAATACCAAGTTATAGTATTCTAAATAAGCAAACGTGAATACATATGAATACATTTGGAAACATACACAGCAAATATTTACTGCCATGAATGCCTTCAATCAACCACAATAATTCTAACGGACAAGATGCATTTTTTAGCAAGCTGTTTATATACTATATTTGCGCCAGCCCAAGAGCAAGAACAAACCTCGGAAAAATGATATTCCATAGCCATTTCATCATCCTTGAATTTATCCTTAAGTTGCTTAAGCAAATCAGTGGCGGAACTAGAATGAAATAGGGGGGGGAAAAATGTTCAGCATAAGCAAACTGGGAAATGTGGAAAATCTTTTGAAGGGAAAAAGGGAAAAAAAAATTATTTATATTCTCAACAAACCTTAATTGCTTAAATCGAACACAGTGCAAGATAAGTCTGCAGCAACCATCCATCCAATAGTCTGGATCATGCACTTCCTCCAGTAACTGAATCAATCTATTTAACTCTCCTTCAGGGTTGAGATGCTCCTAAGAGAGGAATAGAAGATGTGATTCTGATGAAAAAATATAGAATAATAAACATATCTCTGCAAAACTTACAATAAGAGCTATGACTGCTCTAGGCTCCAAATTACATCCTGCTTCCTTGATTTCTTCATAGACGATGATGGCATCAGATGTTCGTCCATGTGATGCAAGAGCTGAGACAAGTGCACTTTTGACTTCACTTCGGCTTTTAACTGGTATCTCTGCATCTAAGACCACCTACCAGAAAAAGAAGAATCTATCAGATCATGAAGGAAAACATGTCATATCAATCAATAAGCATAACATACAAATGAAAACATTAAACAGAAAAAACCAAAATCTATTATGTTCTAATTTTCCGGCATGCTTAGTGACATGTCAAGAATCATAAGAAGACGATTAATATATTACCAAGGTGTCCTAAAAGGAATTTTAAATCCCTTACTTCCTGGGCTTTCTTTTCTGCTTTTACCAGGGTTAAGGTTGGTTGTTTTTGGTGGGGGTGGTGGGGATAGTGGGATGGTGTGGTTGTTAGTTGGAAGATGATTATTTAGTCTGTAGACTGAAAGAGCTTAAAGTCTTGAGATTAGTTAATTGCCATTCCATCATTATTATGTTTGCAGTGTCATGATATAAACATTACTTAAAGAAGTAAAGCCATTTTAAAAAGAGGTATGACTAATCAGGGGACGGGAGAGGTGAAGAGCATGACGAGAACTTAGAAACGGTTTGTAGAAAAAGAGCAGGGGGAATCTAGTAAAAGATGAACATGGATGGGTGGGAAATATGACAATCTAACCAATAAAATTCTTAAGCTCTCCCCATTATTTTCAGGTCATCTAATCTAATTGAAAAGTTTCAAATACATAATTTGAACGAGATACACCATGCAATTGGGCTACTTGCAAATGAAATAAATCAAGAATGTCAAAATGTATTTCGAGATCTATAGAATTAATTAGAAGGTCAATGTTCTTAAATCTCATTACTAGCCATATATTACTAGCCAGAATAATACTTCTCAAATCAAATCTAGAAAATTTCACAACAACCAAAGATCTAACAACAATATGAAAACAGATGTTTTATCCTAAAATCCGATAAAGAAATCAAAATCACGCAGATAGTTTCATATATCAATTGCAATGAGTAATTTTTATATTCATGGATAACCTCTCGCCCATCTCCCTTCTCAGTGGAAGAAGCAAATCAAGTAGACGATAATGCAACATGGAATATTATGCAAGCTTACCTGTCTTGCCTTCTCAAACTCTCCACAAGTTGCGTATGCACTAATAAGTGCCATGAAGACGTACTTTGTAATTTGACCACCAGCAGACTTTAGTTGTTCATAATACTACAAGCAAATAACCATGGTATTTCATCACTAATTGTGAATCCATACTTTGCATAAACTGGGAAAATAAAATTGTTTTCTATGACAAACAATATTTTCAAACTACCTTTATAATATCTTCTTCATTGCTACAATTGTGAATCAGATAGCTGAAAGTTTGAGAATCTGGTTTCACATTGGCTTGTTCCATTTCTTTGAGTACCATTAAAGCACCTTGGACGTCTTTCTACAGATCATTTAGCAATATAGTAAGTCAAAACAAAAAATCAAAGAAAAATCAGAAAACTGAAAACAGAAGAGCGTGGGCATAATACAAGGGTACTGAAATCACCTTTCGAAAATAACCTGCCATTATAGCATTGTACATGCTGGCAGTTGGCATCAAATTCATTTCCTTCAAATCATCAAGCAAACTATATGCACTATCAAACTGCATTGAAAGAAGAGAAACATCAAGATGAAATGGTATCAGGTCTACTTTTCTACCACATGAAATGTAACTTTAGTATAAGGCAATAAATTAAAAGAGATAGCAAAACATATATAAATAAAATTTTTCCAAAAAAAAACATGGAGCAGGAAATTCAAGGATATGCAACTTACATCTTTTATTTTCACGTTTAAACTGATCATGCTCCTGAAGGTCTCACTATTTGGCTTCAAGTTATAGTGGCAGATCATCGGGTAGATTCTCCGAACCTTAAAAAGAAGTAAGGGTGAAAAAGAAGGAAGAAGAAAACAAAGAACAACAGACTATATTCTAGTCCAATGGATAGTAAATGAAACAACAAGGATTAATGCATCAATTCATATAGCTAATCTGATAAAAACAAAACCTAATGCTACTAAAATTACATTATATAGAAATCGAGTCAATATTTGCAGCAATCCTAGTTCCATGCCAACTCACCTTATCCAGATCAGTGTGATGCACTAGTTGAGATCTAAGCTATAGCAATAAGCAGACCAATAAGACGGGTATCAGAATCCACTACTGCTCCAATTAACTAAGTTCAGGACCCACTCAGTTCTAAACATGGTGGATTCACACCCATTCCAACTTCGTCTATTTATTATTTTTATTTTTTCTTCTAGAGATGCATTATAAGAAGTAATATAATTATTTATATAAAAGATTACGAAGATTTTGCACAAATATCCATAACGATATAAGTTTTAACTCCAAACTGCATTTTTACATTCTAACTTCTAAAAAAGAAATGCATGAAAGGTGAATAAGATAATCCAGCATCCCATATCCCAGGTAAGTGGCATTACACGTTTCCACTTGCATCCCTCGACCATTTTGATCCATCTACTATGTAACATAGAACAAATGCCATAAATTATTGTTGCCTGTAGTTCAGCATCTCCTTGCCATCAGTTCAGTCAATATAAAAGCTTTTTAAATCAAAAACTGGTGAAGAGCTGTAATTTTGGACCATCAGATTATCATTTTCAACAGCTAAACAAACTATTCAAAATTCAATTACCCACATAGTATCCAGCTCTAATCTTGTCAGAACATTGACTCTAGTGTTCCAACATTTATGGAGGATGTCTTCTTTATGATCTGTTAGTTCCCCAAAGAAAATGAAAATAAAAAATTGATGCATTTCTAGTTAAGAACATAGCCATGATATGAAACTTTTTCAAGCGAATGGATTCACAGAGTTTGGAACTACAATGACATTGAACTGAAAATGTATATATATCAAATCTGTAATGACAAGAGCCTTAGCTAAGTCAATTAATTTACTGACATTGACACACCAGCTGCAAAAAGCACTAGGAAATTTAGGACAAATGCCTGCTTCACAAAGCGAGTATGTTATTTTTCAGCATTTTGATGGTCAAGGAACTCAATTACATTAATAGAAGGAATTTAATACAAGTTCATTTTCCAGCATATTTATTATCTGTATCTAGAAATGGGTGTAAAAATAAAGAAGATCAAAACCACCAAATGATTTGTTTGGCGTGATCTCTTCATTAGTTCATTAACCTAGTATGTAATCATTGAGTACATTATCAGCAAATTTAGACATTAAAAACATGTTAAAACATTACTGATACAATCTATCATCTTGAAGTCTGAGGTGCTTATTCCAAATACCAGATAATACACTAGCAATTGAAAAAAAAAAATGTCAAGCCCACATACCAAATTAAACTCATAGCTCTCTTCACAAGCATGCAATATTGAATTTATTGTCTCTGTAGATGGTACCAATTCACCTTGAACCATTTGCTCAACCACGTCAACAGCCACATGCACCTAAATAGAGATGAATCAAATTATCAGTCAGACTGTAATTTAGAAATAAAAATCCGAACACCATATGATTAAGAAATTAGATTTCAAAATGAGAGACGGCAAGCCATGTTTAATAATTCACAGGACACCTTCAACTCCAAAAAACAGTGTTAGATCTCTCGAACCTTTCAATCTAATATCTTTAATAGGTCAAATTTTCTCATACTTACTTTTTTTTTTTGGGGGGGGCGCGGGCAGGGAAAGGGGTTTGTACCTTCAATAAGTCACAACTATAAGTAATGAGCTTCTCGTAGGAGGCAGATGAAGGTGTGATCTCCAGCTTGGCATGCATGCCTTTGAATTTTGAAAAAATATCTTCAACCTTCAATCACAACAATAAGTTTAAAGATACCTCAAAAAGAGAAAAGAAAATCTTGCATTAAAACATATGCCCAAAAGCTGGTTTCATTATTTGTGACATTTGCTTAGGCATAAAACAAGAGTCATTAACTAAATAACACCTTCGGATGTCACCAAACTCTTAAAATTAACAATCTTCTTTTTTTTTTTATCAAGCAGAAGTCTTTCATGCTCCGGCAGCCAAAGTACTGCTATAAGAACCCGGCTACAGTACCCCATGAATAACACAGGAAAGAAGTACTTTTGCTTTTGTCTTAGCATACTATACCTCCTACATCAAACAGCTCAGAATATCCAGAAAATCATTTTACTATAATAAGCCAATAACTAAAGCAAGAAGTTAACAGAACATAAAAAGTACAATGATTTCTAAATGAAATCAAACTGCAAGGGGAACAGCGGGTCCAATCATGGACTCTTGGACATTAACTACAGCATTCATGAGAAGTTCCTCACCTCTAAATTTGGAATGCCAGTAACGTAACTAACGATAAGATACGAGGCATTCTTTGCTCCATCATCTGCAATTTTAACAAGCACAGATTGCAAAAAACAGTTAAGAACAAATGCATGCTTAGTCTTCCATCATATATGACATAATTTCCATCATTTCAAATTCCAAAAAGTTAAGTCTTCCGTCATATCTCAGACAATATCCAGCCATCAATTATAGATTGCAAAACAATTAAGAACAAGCGCATGCTTAGTATTCTTATACAATATCCGTCTATTACAGATTCCAAAAATTTCAACTCTTCCATCATTTCTTACACACACTTTATCTATCACAGATTCCAAAAGTACATAAAATTTTCTGAAACGTACTTCAAATAAAAAGTACATATGGAAGAAATGACATTATTAGGTTAGAAGAGCCGATGTAGAGCGAAGTAGACATAATTAGTTGTGCAGAAGATCATTAATCTTAACATAATAACCCAAATAATCTATTTAGCTGTCCCATGTGGACTTCCTGTCCAACTTTGTAACGGTTTTCTCTTCAACATTATTACTTTAGAATTGTGGATCTTTGTGTATTTGAATACCACAGATAAAAGAGAGGGAAAAAAAAAGGCAAGAATATTAAAATCATAAATGTGAATGATATTTGTTCAAAAAAAAAAAAATCTATACTTTGTTTTAAAGAATATAGGTCTTCAGATTCAGATGTGTCTCCATCAGGATAAGTCACCCAAAAATCGAAAGGATTCCAAAGAACAAGCAAAGAAGAGAAAAATTTCAAAACACTGCATACAATTAAGTATTGCCCAGATGCCAATGCCAAAACAACTCAGAAAATAGATTATATATCTCACACTCATTTAGTTAGCAAAAACAATGGATGCTGCTGATTTATTCTATCACATAATAATTTTTGTAATTATAAACTCGGGACAGTTGCAGTAACTTTTTAAATCTAGCCCAGCAGCTGAATTAAATTGGTGAATGTTACAGGTCTTTTGACTTGCAAAACTTTTTCCTACCAAGTGTACTTGGTGTCAAGCTTACTGGCCTACAAATTGTTATGAGATCAGATTCTCCGTGTTCTGGAGGTAATGATGACTGAAGAATTCATTCAACTTTCTACTGTATAATATGAAGCTCTTTTTATTTTTATTTCTGCTCCTAGGTGCAAAGCCTTAGTTCTTTTAAGCTAAAGGTACTATATTTGAAGAATCCAAAATCCTTATAACCATGCATGTTGGTACTGCGATTTCGTTTCTACATCAACATTTTGTTGCTTACAGTAGCAGAAGACCTGCTCCTGCAATCTGCTTTCCTACAATAGATCTATTAGCTCTTTACACTTCCCACGCTGTACTATTAAGCCTTTATAAGTGATATTACCAATGGAGTTTCTGCAACAAGACAAATAAAAGTACAATCAGCAAAAGGTTACAAAGAAAATACCAGATGTTTTGAAAGCCAATATGTACTTCTTTGCATCGGACTCCAGTAGCAACCGCCCTAATGATTTAAAAATACTTGCCAAATGGTCCAGCAATGAAATTTTTCTTATGTCTATAGTCTCCAAAAGTTGTAAAATGTCAGTCTTCCGGTCACTTTCGCAAAGAGCTAACAGGTAGTTCTCTGCAATTCAAGGGTTGAATCTTGTAAGGCCTTGGTCATGAAAAATGAGTAGAGTTAACTCTGCTATTAAATGACTTTCTATTGCAAGTAAGAATATCAGAAACATAAACATTATTATCAATACCCTAATCTTTTCAGGATAAAATATGAACTTGAACATAAATATATGCACATATTGACAACCATCAGTTTCTTTGAGTTAGATTATCAAAATAACAAAGTACAGTCACATAAATAGAGAAAATCCAGGCAAGAACAATGAAAATACTAATAATAATAATAACAGCTCATGCCTTGAAAACAGAGATAGTTTCCATCTTCTTCAGCTGCAGTTTGTTTGCAGAGTTCCCGAATCTTTTCTTCATCATTTACTTTGATCCAAAGCAACATTTCATAGTAACCCAGTCTTGGAACCGAGCTAGAATCTCCATTGTTGATAGTATTACAGAAAAAGTGGAACTCTTCTATCATACCCATGTCAATGAAATATGTAAGAAGGGGACCATAAGTTACCTCTTCTAACCGAAACCCCTTCTCCTTCATTGAATTAAAAATTTGAAAAGCCCTGCAAATTTGCTCTACTGCAACGTCTTCATCATCACATGCCCTAGCCTTCTCTATACAAATCCCTATTAACGAATTGTGTTCTTTCACACCATTTTCTCGCCCCATCTTACCGAATACTTCAAAAGTAGCTTCAGTTCCCAATTGATTTGCACAAATCTTGACTATCCGGCTAAAACGACGAGTTTGGCCGTTACTGAATACCCATTTTTGTTTCCTTTCACGCCAAATTTCTCTTCGTCGTAGAAGTGAATTGTCGTTATTAGACCTCATAGAAAGCCACGGCATCTGCAGCACATCTAAAAGGTTTTTGTTGTTTGACCCAATTGAATCAGAGGAGGTATCTGAATCATCAGCTGCAGCAGACACAAATAAAAATAAATGAAAATAAAATAAAATTTCAGTCAATAAAACAGAAACTCCCAATTTCATCAAAATGAAATCATTCAACTGTTACATCTTCAAAGAAAACAGTGAATGCTGTCAAGTCAATACTTTCAAAATCTTTCTTTCCAAAGGTAAAATTAAAAGTAATTACTAAAAACTAGTAAGCTATGTACATAAGTGCTTAAAAACTAGTCTTGCAATCAATTAGGACACCATCATTAGTAGTAAAAATACCCCATTTCAAACTTCTTAATAACTAAGTAAAAGACCAAATTGTTTTGCACCATTAAACTAAATTTTACAGAAACATACCGACTAACAGAGATTGGATCTCCTCAGATAGCTGTTTGAGCGAATTATCTGCATCAGACACGGTAAATTATAATCAAACACACCAAAAATTTATTCAATCAACAACTAATTGCACTCTAATTGGCTACCAAAAAAGCATATAAAGAAACAATTTCCCCTATTAAGCTCTCAAACACCCAGAAATGTATACAACATATTGAGTTTAGAATCGGTATCAAACATCTAGTAAAGGAACGTTTATTGATGAAATGTGGCTTTCGAAGCTAACAATGCAGTCACTAAATATCAAGTGCAAGTAAGCATTTCAGCAAACACTTTAGCTACAGTGTTTGCAGACCCCAAAACTTGCAACAAAACAACAAATACCACAATTGGGGTTCGGGACAGGGTCCGGCTCGGGCCCTAACTCCCAGAAGGGGTCGTCGTCGGCGGGGTCCTCGGCCGGAGAGCTAGTGGGTTTGGGAGGTTTAGCTGAGGAATTGATGATAGAATTAGCGGCGGCAGAAGGAGACAACGAAGCAGCCGCTGCCTCCTTCGCGGTGTCGATAGCAGAGACGAATTGTTTCAAAGGAAAGTCGCTACTTGCGGCGCGTGATGTTAGCTTGTTAGAGGTTCTTTCAACGGCGGCGGATACTTTGCGACTTGAACGGAACAGCGAGCTTAGGAGTTTGTCCGCGGCTGGCATTGCATTTGAAATTGATTCTCTCTGTCCAATACAACAACTGATTCTGTTTGTTCGATACAACAAATTTGTAACAGTGTAAAGTGTTCGTTTCTGCGACAGCGTCAAAGTGTGTGTTTCTGCTTCGCTTCGTTTTGTTCGAACTTTATTAGTACTCAATTATTTGATTTAGGTTCATAATCTTCCCTCGCTACCTGTGCCGGTTCCGTTTGTTAAGAGTTATATAGTTGATTTTATAATCATTTTCCAAGGGATTCGCGGAAGGCAACTAATGAGAAATGTACCCCTTCGTTCCAACTTTTTGCATTTTGAACCGCTCTTAATTAGTAGAACTATTGTGCTGGTACTGGAGGCCGAGCCAATGGTGTTCTCTTGTGAGGGATGCCAATGGGCCGCCCGAGCCCGAGCCCATGACATAAATGAAGGGCCTGAGCCCTAACAAAATGTCCGGCCGTTTGAATTTTGGGAATCAGGTCAGGGTCGACCAAAATTTTTTAAGTTTTTTGTATTTAAATAATTTAAATTAAAAAAAAATGGACATAGCCTACACAGATTTAGCTGCAGATTTTTTTTGGAATATAAAAGAATAATGATATGACTATTGTAATAGTCTTTAGAGTAGTAATAATTGAAGCTAATTAAAAAAGTAATATATTTAATTAATATAACAGTTAATCAATTTCAAAAAATATACCCATAATTGATAATGTAATTCTTTATTATATTAATATATGAAAGATCCACTTTCTCATAAAATTTGATTAGGGTTTTATCATTATTCGTGTACTATTGGGTAAATATCCAAATTTTTATTTTTATTGAAAATAAATATTAACTAAATGTAAAATAGCTTAGATGAAAGTCTATAAATTTGCACTTTAACTTTTCTGTTGACTATTTTATTATTTTATGTTTTAATTATTTAAAGTTATTTCATTATGATTTATTCTCATTAACAAAAATTAATTAATTTTTTTAAATGTTATGGTCGGTTCAGTTCGAGTTGGGGCATGTAGGGCTCAAACCTGACCTGAATTTGATTGGGCCTTAATTAGGCTAAAAATCAGGTCAAATTTTTTTGTCATCCCTCTTCTACGATGGAGTATTCGTACAATAGGATCCACTATTTAATATATGATAGAGCACTATAGGCTTGACTACCATCTCTTCAAACCCTATTTCACGTAAGCAATGAGAATTATTGAAAAATTAAAAATTAGTCCACAAATTTATCACATATCTCAAATTTGTCTCTTGATTTTGAATTCTAAATTTTGCCTATTGCCTCTCCTGTTTAGGAATGGCAAAATTTCCCAAATCTCAATCAGGATTCCAAATCCGACCCATTTAGTATGAAATTTTGTCCTAATTTACTATTTAAGTTAGGACTCGGGGCCCAATTAATCTTGATTCATTGTTTAGGATGAGATTTGAGACATTCAAAAATCCTAAAATCTAGGTTTTTAAAAATGTATAACAAGTCGGTTTGATGAATCACATGGATTTGACATGTTAGTCTTATGTGTACTATACATTTGTTTGATAAATAAAATATATATGGCATGCCAGCCATAAAAGTATGATAACTTGATCATATGCATATAACATGTCATTTATAACATAATCTGCAGCATATGATAACAAACTTATGTGATCCAAGAACGATTAGGGATCCTAATTGGTATTTAGGATTTTAATTGAGAGGGATTGAGACACATTTTTTTTATTCTAGTTTACTATTTGGGATGGACAAAATTAGGATTGACAAATTTTGGCACGTCCCATCCCATTGCTAACCCTGCCCATGTCCATGCATAGATAATAAAGTAGATAGTCTCAACAAGGCGAGAACATATAAGTTTTCAATTTCTTTTTTTAATATGTTATAGATTTATAATATATTGTTATTAATCTAAAACTTAGAGTAGGGGTGTCAAAAACACCCACTCATGCCAAACTTAGGTGATGCAAGCCAGGTAATACCTAGCCCTGGGGATGAGACCGGGCCAGTTCCGAGCATCACTTGATAAGCCTGAGGTCCGACTTGGAACCCGAATTTTGTTTAAAAATATTATTAAATATATAATATTTAAAATAATTATATTCATTTGACCCATCTATTACATTTATGTAAAATTTTAAACATTTAAGGTTTATATTTTCATGTCCAATTTTATTAAAAAAATTAAAAAATTAAAAAGTATAAAAAATATACGTATATAATATTATAAAATATAAAATCCAAGCATAAAAATCTAGATAAAAAAACCCTGCCTAATGCTGGGCTTTTTAAGACCAGCTCAGTTGTCTAAAAAATATATCTAAGCCGAGTTTGGGCATTGCCGTAATTGGCTCCAGACCAGAGTTTTGTCATCCCTAACTTAGAGTAGAACTATCATCTTTAACACAAGAAAATAAAAGCCCTATAAGAATTTTATCACTATCAATTTAAAAATAATTAAGTACTACTAAAATAAAACATAATTGATGCATATATTAGACCAAATCAGGAAAAATCTATGAAAAAAGAAAATTATCATGAATGTGATCATATTTTACAAACCAAGAATACCTGTCTGAATAATAATTTATTAAATATCAATTAACTAATTTTTACTAAATTAATAATTTTTTCATGATCCTAATGTTATTAATTTATTAAGGTTGTAGTGTTATACACGTGTATTATAATTATGAAATGCCATTATTAAATATTTTTGGGCATGTAATAACGTTTTACTATTTTACAAAATTGCATAAATGACAAAATTCCAGCCCAACTCTTTTTTGTTACTTCGCCCAGTGGGCTGGGCCGAGCGATATGCATCGGTTTGNATATATATATATATATATATATATATATATATATATGGGGCAGATTAGTAGCCGCCTTAAAATTATATCTATTTTTATACTGATTTATAACCATTATATTTACGACATATCAATGGTCAAGATTTTGAGAATTTAATAAAATAAATGTTTAACAACAATAGTAATTAATGTACTTTCTCTCTCCTTATCAATTTCCTTATAAACTTAATTTCTCTCTCTTAAGTTTTCTCATAGTTAAGCCTTTACCCATTGAATATATCATTAAAAAAATCCAAAATTTGATTTTGATTACCAATGTCGAAGAATCCATCTCAGAATGACAATGAAGCGTTTCAAAGTTAATGATTTTTTCAAGAAATTTAAACGGTTAAGGTTAATAGGACCGTATATGGGGGTTCTTAGATTTTTTTTTTGTTACGATGTGTACGATTTTTTTTGTTTTTGTTATTTGGATTACTAGGCAGCGGAATAAGGGTATATAGTTATGGGCAAATCAAAGGGGTTGAAGTGGCTGAAAGTTGATGGAGCGTTAATGGTGGATAACATGAGAGTTGAATTTTTGAGCGAGAATTAAAATGGGTGTGATTTGATTGATGGTGATTGGGTATGGAATGAGAAGTACCCTTTGTATTAATATGCAGATTGTAATTTTTTTTTTTTCATACTAAGGATTTCGGTGTATTGAAAATGGGAGGCCTGATAATTTTATAAGCAAGCCATTCCTAACTGTTGATTTTTTATTTTTTATTTTTTATGTTACATTCAATGGATGCTTAGCCGTGAGGAGAAAAACAAAAAGAAATTAAGAAAATTTAGGAAAGAGAAAAAATTACCGAGAAAAATTAGGAGAGAGAAATTAAGTTTTATATGAAAATTTATGGGAAAATTTATACCAATAACCATAAAAATTTTAACTTTTTCTATCTTAACCCCCCAAACAAACTTCTATCAACATTAGCCATAAAAAATTATTTGAGACCAAAATACCCCTCTCTCTCATCTCTCCCCCAACAATCTCTGTTTCACCCATCTCTCCCAAACTGAAGAAGCTCCCATCATCGGCGGCGTCGGCGGCAACATCAGCACTCATCGGCGGCAACATCAACACTCATCAGCGGCGGCTAATGTAGAAGCTTAATGTAGTGAGGGAAAGGGAATGATAATCATACCATACTTTCAACGGATTATACTTGTAACAGCATACATTTGAGTTTTTACTTTTAGAAATTCTCAGAGGACATGAAGTATTCTATGCCTTTCTCTTCTCTTGAATGTCTAACCGATAAAATTAACAGGGAACAGATAAAAAAACATCACCGATAAAATATCTAGTTAAAAAGAAATACTAAAAAAAAAACCAACTGTGCTACAAGCATGAAGACAAGAGCTGGATAGCGTTCGCGGATTCATTAACCCATAAGCAATTGCAGCAATTGGTACCAACAAATTCAATGACATTGATACCCAGATGATATAACAATCTGAAAGGAAATATCTTAAAGGAAAGAAATCAGTCAAACTCCAGGAACCGAAATTCACAAAGAAACAGCATTGGAGGCAATTTGGGGAACCAATAACGGCTGTAAAATTTTGGCAACATATGCAAAATCGTGACCTATTTCTATTTACAGCGGATGAATGGCAAAACAAATGGGGACGAGGGTGGGAGCCGAAATGGATAGGTTACCAAGCACATGCTCTGGTAAGCCACAGAAGCAACAAAAATGAAGTCATAAATGTATGCAGGTGTGTCATTTAATTCGTCAGAGGGTGTCAAATATTGGCATTGCAAACTGGGAAGTAAATGCCTCAACCCGATTTCGGAGGTCAACAATCTCTTTATTGTTCTGGAGACCTTCGTGGAACCCTTTCTGCAGTTTGCTAAGTTTTACAGCCCTGATTTTGGAAGGAGTGGGGAAGAACATGGGCATAAGAATGCCTCAGATGTAATGCTTTGCAGTGATGGACGACATTGCCCCAAGCTCAAGTGCCGGGTGAGCATCTTTATCTAAAATTTTTGTGAGATGCGTATAATATAAAATGAAGCTCCTGTCGCACCAAGCTTCGTGCGACAGGCAGTCTGTCGCCAGATTCACCCACACCCGCGACTCGCATTTGGTTTGACGAAAGGAGAGAAAGAAAATTACTTTTAGTTTGTAAAGAAGGATAATTTGGGGAAAAAAACGTGTGTTTGGCTAATGTTAATAGAAAAAAGTTGAGAGGATTAATTATAAAAATAACAAAAATTTTATGGTTATTTTTGTAAATTTCCCAAACTTATGAAGAGAGAAAAATATATTAATTACTATTGTTATTAAGTATTTATATTATTACATTCTTAAAATCTTGACCGTTGATATGTAATAAATCTAATAATTATAAATTAGTGTAAAAATATATATAAATTTAAGGAGCTGCTGATCCGCCCCCTATATATGTGTGTGTAGATTATAATAGACGAGCACAATAGTGAGCAACGTGTCACGTGACAATCTATTATTAGAGAGGTCGTGAGTATCAATATATAATCTTTTGATGAAAGGTACCATAATTATAATTATACTTTTCATGCAAAGAATCTGGTCAAACTTCCTTTTTATTTCAAATTAGTGATACTGCATTTAAAAGGTAAAAGATGACCATTAATATAATGGCACGTGGATACATTGAGGGTAAATATAAGGTCACATCAGACTTAATCCAATGTTTAGGACAACGTTTAAGATTAAACACTTAATTAGGACAATGTCTAATAACATAGACACTAATAATTACACATGCTAAAGTTTTATGAGTCATGGGAAAATTTTTACAGGTTTGACCTAGTCTACCTTGTTCAATTATTGTGTGTAAACACTACATACACTTCGGAAAAAAGAAAGTTACAGTAGTGCCTGCTAATAATAAAAAAAAACGAGAGATATATACAAATGTTGTTTTTCTTGTGAAACGTATCTGTAGAAATATGAAAGTATTTAGTTAACAAGTCATGCTCGAAGAAATTAATATGAAAGTATTTTTTTGATTGCAACATTTGTCAATTACTACGTACCAAGTGGCCCTCATTTTGAGGAGGAATTAGTTTCAACTGATCATATTTTGTTTTCTGCTGAGAATTCATAGATCCCTTCTCCATTTCTTTTGTTTCCATCCTTCCTTTCATATAATGCATGCAAGAAAGATAAGAAGAGAAGGGGGTTAATTTATAATATAGTGTTGATTTAGTCTAGAATTCTGAACTTTATTTAAATTTAAAAAAATTATTAAATCTTATGGTTTAATAGTATAATGTCATTATATTATTAAAATATGTGATTTACCGGTTTTTACAATTAATCACACTTTTCAATAAATTTTTCAGACTTTAACAAATCCAGCGTCTAGTATTTGAACATTTTTAATTTATAATAAACTAACAAAACAATCATTTGATATATAAAATAAATAAATCACATACATGCAACCCAGATAAAAGGATGCCATTGCTATGGATCAAGTAAAATTTTAAGCAGAGAGGGTAAGAATTTTGATAATTTCTGTCTGCCATAGGAAGTTTTGGCATATGAATTATTACATTTGTAAGTTTAAGCACTAGAAAAGTTTGACACAAATAAATGGTGTTGATTCAGAAATAAAATCATCCAAAAATCTAAGACTAAAAGAGTATTTCCTAATAGCTATGAAGAATACATTAGCACAACACACATAATTTCTTGATCATTGGCTGCAATACATTGCAACTCGAAATGCTGGCATAACAAATGCTTTTCTTTAACATATAAGCACTACAAGTGCTTAAACAAACTAATAATAGTTTTTTTTTTCTCAAATTTTTTTCTTTTTTTTTTTAAATTCGAACTCAGATAAACAGTCAAATAAAATTAGTTTAAAACCATTGGGTCAAACCTACGGGAACTTATGGTATCTTGTGTGGTTAGTAAACTTGTTGTTCGATCGTACAAGACATTTTTTTATATTCTAAATATCAAATTTTGGGGTCTAACTATGGTGAAATTATAGTACCATACCACAACTGCACCTAATCATTGAATCTAATTATTGTGAGAGATTTAATAACTAAGTAATTAAATCTAATGCCTAGGTGCAGCTATGGTATGATATCTTAGTTGCACCGTAGCTAAGTCCCAAATTCTGAAAGATTTTTAAATTTCCTAGGCAAGCATAGAATCTTTCTAAAAGTACACGTATAGCAAGTCGGCCACAAGAAAATATACTTGCTGGTCCAACCCAAGAGAAAATACATCACAGTAAAAACAATTGCACAGATGTAAAACAGACAGAACTGTCAGTAATAATTTAATATGAAAATGTGTCTTGGGTTGCCGTTCCAGGAAGAAAAATTCTTACTAATCGCCATAACAATTTGTTTTTTAACCCCTGGAAGAGTGTGCTTGTTGCAGGCAAGAGCAAAGTGAACGAAAAAGCCAGTAAACATGAAAATATGTGAATACTATAATAAAACCAAAGTAATTTGCCTTGCTTTGGCCGTACATGAAGGTTTGCACAAAGTCATTTTGCTTCAGAATTGTCAAATCAATTAAGGTCCTTATCAGTCAGTCATCACCAGCTAAACATTAACGTCAACAATGATCATACAGATTTTAGAATAATTCTAACAAGAACTTAGATCAGTATGTGGACAAAACAAACAGTAAGTCATTAAACATGAATAGCATGTACTGGAATTATGGAAACCATGCATAATAAATTCTTGTCCCAGCTGCCAAGATGTAAAAACAACTAATCGCCGGCTAGCATAAAACAATTATTTAAAATATAAGGGCCTGCCAATGAGAGCAGAGCACAAGAATGATGAATATAAAAGGTAATCTCTGTTAGAACGAAGAAGTACTAATGAAGTTGTTACAACTTTGAAAAATTACACATACTATCTTCTACCAGGAGGATTAAAAAGAAAAAAAATGGGGGGAAATGATGGCTTGTTTCGATATGCTGATGGCAAAGACAAGTTGTTGATGTTATTTGGAACTATAGGCAGCATTGGTGATGGAATGCAGTATCCTCTCATGGTGTTTGTGCTTAGCTTTGTGATCAATGATTATGGAAATCCCAGTAGTAGCTCGTTGTCGAATGATACTGTAGATAAGGTATGTATTTTGAGACCTGTTTGTAAATTTCATCATTTTTAGTACTTCATAATAACTTGTTACCATAATGTTTTTTGTTTTTCAGTATTCGCTCAGGCTGCTTTATGTTGCTATAGGAGTTGGACTTTCTGCTTTTGTTGGTAAGTTGTAACACTTAACTATCTTTTTGTTGGTCATTCGGACAACTGGAGTCAACTTTTTTTTTTTTTGTCCTGGAATTTGTGCTTTTGCAGAAGGACTTTGTTGGACAAGAACTGCGGAGAGACAGACTTCCAGAATGAGAAAGGAGTACTTGAAATCTGTCCTAAGACAAGAAGTTGGTTTCTTTGACACTCAAGAGCAAGGTTCTTCCACAACCTTCCAAGTTGTCTCGACCATCTCTAATGACTCCAATTCAATCCAAGTTGCAATTTGCGAGAAGGTTCGCTTTTAGTATCATGATTCTTTCCTCGTATTGGTTGCATGTTTATAGTAATGAAGCTACTCATGCTGTGATATGTAAACCTGATAACTCGGTGATCAATCTTGAAATGGATGCAATGTGTAGAGTAGTTTGTCTGTGACAATGTTCTGATAATAATATGCTTGTTTCGTTCATGTAGATACCCAACACCCTTGCATATCTATCAACTTTCTTCTTCTGCCTCCTGTTTTCCTTCATACTATCCTGGAGACTTTCATTGGCAGCGCTTCCTTTAACACTAATGTTCATAGTTCCGGGACTTTTATTTGGGAAGCTGATGATGGGAGTCATAATGAAGATGATTGAGTCATATGGGGTTGCTGGTGGGATAGCAGAACAAGCAGTTTCTTCCATAAGAACAGTATATTCATATGTAGCGGAGCACGAAACCCTGATTAGATTCAGCAAAGCTCTTCAGAAGACTATGGAACTTGGAATAAAGCAAGGTTTCATAAAGGGTTTGTTGATGGGAAGCATGGGAATGATTTATGTAGGTTGGGCTTTTCAGGCTTGGGTAGGGTCTTATTTGGTCACTGAAAAGGGAGAAAAAGGAGGTTCTATCTTTGTTGCTGGAGTCAGTATCATCATGGGAGGATTGTGAGTTAATTTCCCTTTAACTACTCTTAATGATAGGCTTGATTGTTAACAATTAAACCTTAATTCAGTTTCAGAACTGAATACTTTCTATTCTGTTTGCAGGAGTGTTTTGGGTGCACTCCCAAATTTAACTGCCATCACTGAGGCAAAAGTTGCTGCTACTCGAATCTTTGAAATGGTTGACAGGACTCCTGCTATAGACACAGATGATAAAATGGGGAAGGCGTTGTCATATGTTAGAGGGGAGATTGAATTCAGGGACGTTTATTTTTGTTATCCATCAAGACCTGATACGCTGGTCTTACAAGGACTGAATCTTAGAGTTCCAGCCGGGAAATCTGTTGGACTTGTTGGTGGCAGTGGCTCTGGAAAGTCCACAACCATAGCATTGCTTCAAAGATTTTATGACCCTGTTGAAGGAGAAGTTCTCTTGGATGGATACAAAATAAGGAGACTTCACCTCAAGTGGCTGAGATCGCAAATGGGTCTAGTTAATCAGGAACCAGTCCTCTTCGCAACATCTATCACAGAGAATATACTCTTTGGGAAGGAAGGAGCTTCCATGGATGATGTGATCAGCGCAGCTAAGGCTGCTAATGCACATGACTTCATCACCAAGTTACCAGATGGATATGAAACTCAAGTAAGCTTACTTCTGTCTCAGTTCAACCAATATTTTTAGGTTCCTGCTCTTGGGATATTAACTTCAGCTTTAAGCAATTTCAATAAGTAGAGACTTAAAAATAGTTATTTGAATTACTTTGAATGATTTGTTTCAGATAATTTTCCTTAATAGAATGGCAGAACAGATTGCAACTTCTTACAGTCATACGAAGTTATGAACTTAGGAAAATTTTAGCTTGTTAGTCCAAAAAGCTCTTACTCCAGAGGTTTAGAAAACACCCTTCAATTTATGAATTTTTGTCATTTCCCAGGTTGGCCAACTTGGATTGCAGATGTCTGGCGGGCAAAAGCAGAGAATTGCAATTGCAAGGGCTCTAATCAGGGACCCAAAGATCTTGCTGCTTGATGAAGCCACTAGTGCACTAGATGCACAATCTGAAAGAATAGTACAAGAGGCAATTGATAAAGCATCAAAAGGGAGGACAACACTGATAATTGCTCACCGCCTCTCAACAATCCGAACAGCAAATCTGATCATGGTTCTGAAAGCTGGCAAAGTGGTGGAATCTGGTTCACATAATGAGCTGATGAATCACAGGGAAGGTGGAGAATACTATCAGATGGTAGAGTTGCAGCAGATGGCATCGGAAAATGACACTTTCAATGATTTCAGTCATCAAATGGATGCAATAAATCTCTATAAGAGGACTATTGCTCCAAGTCCTATGAGCATGAGGTCAAGTGCTGCAAGCACACCAGCTTTAAACCCATTCAGCCCAGCACTTTCTGTGGGCACACCCTATTCCTATACAATACAGTATGATCCTGATGATGATAGTCTAGGCGATAGGATCGATCAATCAAGTTATGCTACTCCCTCACAATGGCGTTTGCTCAAAATAAACATGCCTGAGTGGGGAAGTGCATTGCTAGGATGCATAGCTTCAATAGGTTCTGGAGCAGTACAACCAATAAATGCTTATTGTGTTGGTTCTCTTATATCAATTTACTTCCGAACTGACAAGTCCGAAATCAAGTCCAAATCCAGAACCTTGTCAGTATTTTTCTTAGGCGTTGCTGTTCTCAATTTCATCTCCAGCCTTCTCCAACACTACAGCTTTTCAGTTATGGGAGAAAAGTTGACAAAAAGAGTAAGAGAGAAACTACTAGGAAAGCTTATGACTTTTGAGATAGGGTGGTTTGATCAAGAAGACAATACAAGTGCAGCCATCTGTGCAAGATTAGCTACTGAAGCCAATGTGGTTCGATCCCTTGTTGGGGATAGAATGTCATTGCTGGTTCAAGCAATCTTTGGTTCCATTTTCTCCTACATAGTAGGCCTGGTTCTTTCTTGGAGGCTTACACTTGTGATGATAGCGGTGCAGCCATTAGTCATCGGAAGCTATTATTCAAGAAACGTCTTGATGAAGAGTATGGCTGGAAAGGCACAAAAAGCACAGAAAGAAGGAAGCCAGCTGGCGAGTGAGGCTGTAATTAACCACAGAACAATAACAGCCTACTCTTCTCAGAAAAGAATAATGGGGCTATTCAAGGAAACCTTGAGAGGTCCAAAAGAGGAGAGTCTTAAACACTCTTGGTATTCTGGTGTTGGCCTGTTTAGCTCTCAATTTTTCAACACAGCCTCAACAGCACTGGCTTATTGGTACGGTGGAAGGCTCTTGACACAAGAGTTAATAACCCCGGAACACCTTTTCCAAGCATTTTTGATACTGCTATTCACAGCATATGTCATTGCAGAAGCCGGAAGCATGACTTCTGACATATCCAAAGGAAGCAATGCTGTTCGATCAGTTTTTGCAATCCTAGACCGGAGAAGTGAGATTGATCCTGACAGCCCACAGGGCCGAGACATCAAAAGGCAGATGAGAGGGCGCATAGAGCTGAAGAATGTGTTCTTCGCTTATCCAACTAGGCCTGATCAGATGATCTTGAAAGGCTTGAGTCTTAAAATTGAAGCAGGAAAGACAGTAGCACTAGTGGGACAGAGTGGCTGCGGCAAATCTACCATTATTGGCCTACTTGAGAGATTTTATGATCCGTTGAAGGGATCAGTGTTCATGGATGAACAGGACATAAGGAACTATAATTTGAGACAGTTAAGGTCACATATTGCATTGGTCAGTCAAGAGCCAACCCTTTTTGCTGGAACCATCCGCGAAAACATTGCCTATGGAAAAGCGGATGCCAGAGAATCCGAGATAAAAAAGGCAGCAGTTCTTGCCAATGCTCATGAATTCATAAGGTATGGTACTAATAGCTTGAAACTTGAAAGACACAAATTCAGCCCACAAGACCCTCATATATTTATTATCAGCTTGTTTATTGATCACATGAATTTGTTTTTGTAATTGTAGTGGAATGAAAGATGGGTATGACACATACTGTGGAGAAAGAGGAGTTCAGCTATCAGGGGGTCAAAAACAGAGGATTGCACTTGCTAGAGCAATACTAAAGAATCCATCAATTCTGCTTTTGGATGAAGCCACAAGTGCACTTGATAGCGTATCAGAAAGCTTGGTCCAAGAAGCACTTGAGAAAATGATGGTGGGAAGAACATGTGTAGTTGTAGCTCACAGGCTCTCTACAATACAAAAAACAGACACCATTGCTGTTATCAAGAATGGCAGAGTTGTGGAACAAGGATCACACAATGAACTCGTTGCCTTGAGTCGCGGCGGAGCTTACTATTCTCTTATCAAACCACAAGGCGGCAGCTCGCCTTTCCGCTAGAGTAGCGCCACAAAATGGATGAAAATTACACAATTATTGCTGCATGCGTTATCTAGGCCGTCTCAGAAGTTAGGATTGTTATTATATGTATATATACGAGGATTATGCTTCTTTGATTTCCAATTTTCCATAAATCATTTTGCATGAGTTAAAAATGTTAAGAAACTTGAATGCGAAAGATCCTCGCAAAACAATTTGTGATCTGACATCACAATCTGAGAAATTGTTTAAGAAATTTTCTTGGTGTGCTGATTAATCAAATTCTTACCGACTCAATAAACACTTCATAATTTAATATTGACAGAACATACTCTGAAGCTTCCTGCATATCAAAAAATTGCTTTTCTACTAAGTCTAAGTAGTATATGAACAAAATGAGAAAACGCGTACCAAAAGCTTATGCTTATCATCCCTGGTGAAATTGCCTGGAAATCTTCGAGGGGTATCAATCATCGAGCATTCGCTCTTAGAAATCTGACGACTACGTGTCACGATTCCTTTGGCTGGCACCCTACAGTCCGGCTAATAAAATCATGACACATGATCCGTCGTGTACGACAACGTTCCCGATGGTATGCACGGTCAGCATGGAGTACCCTCCACTCTTATATTTATGCATATTAACTATTTTTTCTTTTTCCTTTTGAAAAATAACAAAACAAGTGCCTAATAGATGCAACATTGGACCAACTTTAAGTCGGTAGCATTTAAGACGAGATAAGTTAGAGATTATTATGATTTTGGCAGTGATGATGTCTCTTGTTGAAATTTATTGATTGGCAACTCTTTCTTTATTTAATTGAGGAACATGTTTGCCCATTTGGTCCAACAACCATTCTCTGCTTCACCAATTTATTATGATTCAACAGGCATCAAATTAAAAATAAGGAAAAAGAAGTATCATTAAACAAATGGGTGCAGAAAAAAAAAACAACAACTTACTAAATATGATTAAAAATTCATGTCTTTTTAAAGAAAGAAATAAGAATAATAATTTTAATTTTTTTACTTGCAAAGAGCCATAAGTCAACTCATTGTCAATATAAAATTATTAATATATATAGCACTGAAATTTGCCAATTGTACAACAATAATTTCTGTTTTCAAAAAATCATCATTAATTAATTAGCTCACACAACAAATTAATCCTAAGACAACGATTTCAAAATTTTCAATAAAAACACCAAAAAAAAAAATTAAAATTAAAATTAAGCAAAAATCAAGACAAAAAAATACAACAATATTCCCACACAACAACAATAGTAGCTCACATTATTTGATCCTGAAGAACTGAGCTTAATGTTCTTTTTGTTGACTTTGGTACCATTAACGTTGACTTCAACATCAGCCCCAACAGCGATCTTGTGCCTCTTCGTCTTCCATGCAATGATCTTGAACCTCACCGCCGTCACCAAATCCACCCGGAAAACCGCCGACCCATTTGCAAAAACCGCCCGGGAAACCACTTTCTGATAGGTCGGCGCAGTTCCATTCTTGTGAGCAGTCTTCTTGTGCCCCTGATAAAACCTCCCAATCACGGACGTGCCGATGATGTGGCTTCGATTGGGGAAGTCATAAACGGTGACGTTTACGTCGTCGTAGTAGACTCCCTTGTCTTTGTTGGTGTTCTCGAGCTTTAACTGAAACTGAAGTGTCGTGTTGTTTCGGTTGTTTGATGATTTGTCGAGGGCAGGAAGGTAAAATTCTTGTATGGAACACTTGGGGTTGGAAGTGCGTAGACTCAGCCACATGAAGAGTGAGGTCAGCCCTAGGGTGAAGATGAAGCTGCAGCAGCAACGGCCGCAGCCGCCGGCGTTTTCTGACATGAGGGGCAGAGTTGTAAATAGTGATCAAACGGAGGGCAAATTGTGAAGAAGAGAAATGAGATAAATGATGAAGATGGAGAATCAACGGGAATAAAGAGAAGGGACTTATAGGGGGCTTGGCTTGTTTTTCTTCATAAAGAAGACACTTGGGATAATTCTATTTGTCTATTCTCTTCACTTTATGTTTGATAGAGTTACGCGGGTGATTTTTCTGAACGTATTATGATTGGCCATGTGGTGCAATACGGTTGGTGGGGATGAGAGAATTTGGAGCTGTTCCGGTGATTGAATCATTGCGTTTGATTGCTGGTATAATTTATAAAAAATTGAAAATTACTAAAAAAATATATATATCTTGAAGTTGGGGAATGATAGGCACAATTACAATTTTGGAGCAATTAAGCTGTAGGTATGTTAGTCAAGTCAACACACTTGATCTGACTACTCAGAATCTTGCAAGTGGCATACTCATGCCTGAACAGACAAATAAAATAAAAATAAGAGAAAAAGGTTAGTAGTTTGTCTAAGATAAGAGTGTAATATGTTTTCTGTTGATTAAAAAAAAAGGAAAATGTAATATGTTTCAAAGAACGTGTAATGTGTATCGCTTATATAATCCGAGATGGTTTGAGCGACAAGTATTTATAAAGAGTAATAATAAAATCACAGATTTCTATATAAATTTATGTGACATAACTATAATAATTAAATAAAAATATTTTATTTTCATCAAATTAATACAATTATTTCTCATTAATTTGCATACAAATTTATAATTTTATCATTAGTCTTTTGTAAATAATTGGTGTGTTGTTACGCGGAAAGTGAGGGAAATATCGAACCCGTGTTCTTTTTACAAAATTGGGCTCAGCTTGGGTAGAATCTGCCTATATGCAATGTCACTGTGGTACGCGTAGAGTCGAGGCAGGTATGATTGAGAACCATGCAGGAAAAAAGAGCCCAAATTGAAGGTTTACCACTTGGGCCTTATCTTTGGGCCCAAACAAAATAATATGCTCATGAAAACATTTATAGGATACATCTTATGATAATATGGGCAAGAGGTCTCGCCTCTGGCTGGCGTAGATTTCCAAGTTTTTCTAAATTATCCTCTAGGTTTCAATTATAACTAACTAAATTATATTATTGTTATAAAATTTTCAAAAATACAATAAATAAATTGTCTTCTTTCTTTTGTTACATCTAACAACAAGAAGTAATTTATTGGTTACAAGGAACCCCATTTTATCATGAGCTTTAATTATGAACACGAATTTAGGGATGACAGTAAATCCGGATCCGGCCTGCATTTGTAAGGATCCGGATGTAGAAAGTAAGGATTCGTGCGGATCTAGATTCGAGTATGATTAAATTTTATTTTAAATTAAAAATATATATTAAAAATTAAATTTTATATGTGAATTTATGATGTTGTTGTATGTTGTTCATGTTGAATTATTAATTATTGAATTATGATATAATTGTATTTGATATTATTAGGTAAATTATTAAATTTTTAAATTATACATTAAAATTTTGAATTGTTATTTTTGTGGATCTGAATATCTAGAATATCCATCCGCATCCATTGTGAATATTACCCACATCTAGATCTAGATATAGAAATGTAATGCGGAAATGGAACCAGATGCACCTACATCCGGATCCGGATCCAGATCCGGATTTTACCAACCCTTAGGGATGACAATGGAATAGATATGGGTTGGATCTACTCTGCTCCAGATCCAAATCCATAATAAAAATTAAGATCCGTATCTGTTCCAGATCCATCATGAATCCATATTTTTCGCTCCATATCTAGATCCAAAAAAGAAATAAATATCTATATCTGCTCCAAATCCGAAAAAAAAATTAAAATCCAAATCTACTTTAGATCCGTCATGAATTCTAAAATTCAGTAATAATTTTTTAGATTGAAAATTGAGGGCTAAAATGTATTGATAACAAATAAATTATATAATTTGTCTCAAAAATATAATAAATATTGTAGCTTATACTTTTACACCAAAACAATAAATAAGAAAGATAATAAAATATCATTCAGAAGTAATTGCAGGAGTAAGATCAATTTAATAATCTATTGTCTCCTTCATCATTCTAATATCAACGATACACCTACCCCCATTCCTACAACGTTAGATAATGACATATAAATTAAATATGATTTATATTCAGTCATTTATTATTTTTATTATGACCATATTTGACTAAATATATGAATAACTATATTTCTTAAAAATTATTTGGCCAATATAATAAAATAAATTGTCAGGTTATATTACTTGGCTTGTAATTTGAATATTGTATGTACATGCTCTGGGGCTGGTTGACCTTTAAATTTATAAAACTAACCTTTAAGTTTTAAGAGTTTAAATGCATGGTAAATACTACTAATATGCTATGAATAAAATTTATTATCATTATAATTCCACAATTGTTAAGAAACTTTTAAAATAAAATTAAATTAGAAGATGAGTGGATATGGATATGGATTTAGATATTAAGATAGATCCAGATCTGCTCCAGATCCGCACATCGATATCCAAATCCGATCCAAATCCATTTTAAACCGATCCAAATCCGATCCGATTGGATTTGGATCATGTGGATCTTGGATCAGATTCAATCCATTGCCATCCCTACCAACCCTACACAAATTGGTTAGAGTTCGAGTAAACCATATATACCAACGTACACTTATATGATAAAATGACTTGTACTCAAATACATATATACATATTTAAAACAAATGATAAATTAACCTTAATTACATTGATGTAGTAAAAAATTTCCATTCCAAACTGCGTGATATTTATCAAAAAGCTAAATAATTATATATAACGCTCGTATGTATCGCACTACACATATCTAATATGTAATTTGATCTCAATTTCTTAAAATTTACATGGATTATTATATAATTGGCAAAAATCCAATGATTGGGACTCTTATGCCTCTTCAGTTTAACTGGCTAGGGTAGATATATCCTTCTCTTTCTTATATATATTAATAAGACTAGAAATCTAAGTTATGGCATTATAGACTTGATCTAACAAATTGTGAATTGTGAATATATGTTGAGTTTTGATCTCAAAAAAGAAAGATACAAAAAAGAAATTAATTAGAAACAGAGACGGAGGAAAACTAATTAGTAGTCATTTCAATGTCTCTCCATAAGACAGGTATTCAGAAGGAGGACATTGGAGCATATGGCTAAAATTAAATTGGGAAACACCAGCAGTGTTTGTTTGTGTGGCCACTTGACAACTGAGACGACTTGTCTTTAACCGTAGTCGGCAACGAAGAAAACAAAAAACAACAATAATCAAGTCTGCACGTCCGTACGTAGGTTATCCATAACTATGGTGGGGATCATCATATCATACATATCATATAATAAACAATCTAGTTAAGTTCTGTTTGGGAACGAGATGTTTAAACTTAAAAGATATAATTATTGTGGAAAAAAATTATAATTATGAAATAAAAATTAATAATGTATAATAAATATAATTATTAAATAATAATTTTAATAAAAATAATAAATATATTATAAAGTTTTTATCACATAAATAATAGAACAAACTCTACTTAATTTTTAAACTACAAATAATTAATATTTACTAAACACTTTTATATTATAATTTTAAAGTTACAACGGTCATGTTTCAAAACTAAACAGGGAAGCTAGTAAACATTTTGCTAGCCACTCAGTGCATTCATAACTATAACGGTCATGTACACGTGAACTAAAATCAACATGCTTCCAGCAGTACTTCATTGATTGAAAACAACTGTTGCAAGAGAAGAGAAGAGAAGAGAGCCGGTCAATATATAATATTGGGGATGATACATACTATTGATTGATAGTTATCACACAACGATTATGTAAAAGTCATGACCTAGGTTCATATCAGGTCAATTTTTTCGGCAAAATAATGGAAGTTAAACCAATTATCAATTGCCAAACCCAAACAACCCTCGCAATTGTGAGAGCAAGTTCTCATTATTTTCGATCTCAATGCTCAATTGTATAATTGATGGAGGTAGATTTTTTACGTGGGTGGAGGAGATGTCTCTTCAATATTAATGAGAATATAATTTTCAGCTATACTTTGTAGATTTGATTTAAGTAGTCTCACTAAATGTTAGATTGTAAACTTTTCATTGTAATAATATATATAAAAAAAGAAAGAACTCAGTTGTCAATTGAATTACTAACCATGTAAAGAGGTACAACAAGAGTAGAAGAAGAGTTAAGCAGCTTAGTATATGTATATGTTGCATCCTGCGTTATTGGATGTTCTTAACTTTTTACCTATATCCGTCTTAAAAATTTGACAAAGGAAAGTGAAAAAATGTTTCTTACTACAAGAGAAACCTTGAGAGGCCAACTTTGTTTCCTGTAGCTAGAACATCCTCTTGGATTTGTTGTTTATATTCTCTGAAACTAAACTTTCTATAAATTGCTGGCTCGATGATGTTCTCAGTACTCTCAATCACAGCTTCATATGAGGGACAATAAAAGTATGCCGCTGAGTATCTTTCAACTTTTGGATGCGAAACCACTCGGTGTTCAACGCTCTTGTACACTCCATTGCTCAATGCCTAAGATATCACAAATTATATGCATGCCTCATTACAAACTTATAATTGATTAAATTCAGTACAAGTACCAAATTATAATTTAATTACCTGAAATAAGTCACCAACGTTGACAATTAGAACATCAGGATTAGGTTTAACACTAAGCCATCGTCCATCTTTCTTAAGCTGCAAGCCTCCGACGTGGTCTTGATATAGAATGGTGAGAAAATCACTATCAGTGTGAGGTATCAGTCCCAACACCTCGAATGATGGCGGGCATGGAGGATATCTGTTCATTCGAAGGTAACTGGAGCCTGGCAGGCAATTTTCTCGAAAGTAAGATGACTTGATCTTCAAGTTACGAGCTAAATACTCGGCCAACCTCTCAGCCAGATTCGCAGCTTTTGTCGAAAACAATCCAATAGTTGATCTGAAGAAGATGGTGAAGTACTTAGGATAAAAGATCTTAACGTGAACCAGATTATATCATTGATACATTATCTTGATCTCCTTATCCTAAGTTTTTAGTAACCCATTTTGCCTAGCCTATGGTGTTAAAACATTAAAAAACACATATATGTTATTGATGGATAAATATGATTGTTGTTTAACATACAAATTGATTACTGAGCATAGGTAAACAAATTAAAGCTAGTTAATGTGTATGTTAAAAGATCAAATTTTCCCCGTGACAAAACGTTTTATCACTAAATACTATATTGGTTATTAAAATTTATAAAATAATCCGAGTGCATGGTAAAAGTATTATTAATCTAAGTGTCATTCTCCCGTAACTAAAATGACCAAAATCAGCACATGAATGTTTCAAGGGATGGAATGATGAAGAGATTGTGCAACTTTTTAGGGGTTAGGCGGCAAGGTAATGTCAAGCATGTACATGATATGACTTGGATAAGGTTTGAAAATGGGAAGTACCGGTTAGAAGTTCGATAAGATTAAAGTGAACAATGCTAAGTGCTTTCTGTGTCCCCTATAGTTCAAATTTTATGTCCTGTGTGGAATAATTACGCACTTACAATGTGTACTTTCATTTTATATCATTATGTATATATATATTGACACACACACACAGTGTAAAGAGCAGGTAAATGGTAATAAAATTTAATCTTTAATCTAAAAAATATCGTTTCTTATTATAAACAAATCCACGTATACGCATAATCTGTAGTTTTCAGCATGTAATTATGGGATAAAAGCTTATTCAAAATAATTAATAATATTATTTTAAATTTATTTCGGTTATTAAGTAGTAATCATGTTGCATTTATATTCACCGATTCAAGAGGCTGTACGTTCAAAGATTGTTGGAATTTTTCTTTATTCTTTGGCTTTCTGTTTTGGTTCTTCATGGCCTTGGTTTAATCCTATACTTTTTTTTTAATAAAACTATTTGGTCGAGGTTAACTCAACAATAATGTTACATTTACGTTAACGCATAAATACAATAAAAATTACAAACACACACATATTAGTTTCATTTTATTAGAATAAGTTTAGTGAAAATAAATATAAAATCGAGAGTCAAGAGTAATTAAATCCCATACAGAAAAATTGCCTTAAGAATTCTAAATTCATAATTTCTGGTTCTTTTAATTTTTTTCTTTTATTTCTGCCATTGAGCTAACTCTATCTATATGCATGTAATTAATTAATTGAACAGTTAATCAAATAAAAAATTTATGAAAATCATGAATATATCAATGATTGTGGATCTTCAGTGGTATGAAGTGGCCTTCCCGTCAGGTTTTGGATTTGAGTTTCAATGAGTACATAAGTTAAATTAAAAAAAAAAATGTAAATACCTGGGGTTATTGCTTTCATCGCCCAGTCTTGAAATATCGGTAACCGGAATGTGAAGAGCTTCTGACCATAGAAACTGCTTCAAAGAAGTAGCTTTAGGGTTTCCCCACCTATAGCTATCAGCTGATAAATTCATGAAATTTTGTTCCGACTTCTTTCGGAAAGGCTGATGAAAGATCTTCATCTGCTCCTTTCGCATGCTTTCGAGGAATTTCTGTGGGATTCCATGATTCATAACTTGGAAGAAACCCCACTGAGAAGCAGCTTCAGCCATCTCTTCTATCCATTTGTCAAAGCTCCAGAAATTTAAACGAGCGAGGTCAATCAAAGGAAGCTGACATTCCTCATCCACCGCGACAAGCCTCTCATCGTTTGCTTTTGCAGTAGAGTTATGGAAGAGGGTTGGGTAAGTTTTTTCAAAAGGAGGTTCTATATCATCCATGGAGATAAAGAAAGAGAAATTAATGCTGCCTCAAGTGTACTGTCTACTCAGACCTGTGAAGTTCTAAAGATTAGTTTATGTATAGTAAGAAAATCTCATATATTGGATAAGAATTGTTTTGGGACCAAAGATATAAGCTAGGCAACTCTCTCATATGCTAACATTTGAGCAGTCAAACACAATGTTAAGTGGATATGTAGAATCAGCAGCATATTACATTCTTATTTAGATAATGACATCTCATACGTTCCCATTTTCGCTTATTAATTGTTACAATATATTACATTTTTATTTGCATAAAGACATCTCATACTTTCCTATTTTAGCTTATTAATTGTTACAATATATATTTATTTCATGTCCAAAGTGATTCTCTGAGTATATACTTTATTAATTTGGACAACTATGGTAAAAATATTTGTGCATGGGCGGATATCGAGTATAGGATTAATGTGGGGACACGATCTCAGATGTCCTTTGGAAAATTTCAAAGTATGATTATAAAATAACTTTATTTTCTTTAAATTTTGTAATAGTGCTCGATATGAGTTTTTTAAATTATGAAAAAGTCTCAGCTGATTTCGAAAAGTTTCAACCTATCGAACGTCTAAAATCCCAATTCTTTAGAATTAAATTAGTTATCTTGATTTTACATCAAGTATTACCCACACTTAATAAACGATAACTCACAAAAATAAAATAAAATAAAATAAAATGTTTTCCTCTTTATGTATGAGGAAGTATGAATGAAAGAAAAAAAAAACCCAAAGCGTTTAAATATCTCAAAAGAAAAAAAAAGAAGAATTCGGATTGGTTTGCATACCAAATATGTTAAGTCGCTTTCAAGTTGATCAATCATGATAGTGATTTAAATAATGAGAGAGATAATTTGAAACACATGACACAATTCTATTGGATTATTTATTGAGATTGTTCGACATAAAATTTTCTCATTTCGAAGTTACTCCATAATATTCTCTATTGAAAGAAGAATATTCAATTAAGATTCAATTCTTCTTTAGTTTATTGAGACTGTCCTACTTAAGTTTTTCTTAATCCTTCAAAAATTACTTTATAATATTCTCTAGTGACTGAAGTCTTTAAGTTAGTTTTCAAGTATTCTTTCTTGCTTTAATCTTTACAGAGGCTTTCTTTATGCATGTTCTATCCGTTGGGCTAATTGAGTTGACTAGTTGAGTTAGTAACTAAATACACACAGGAATTAATTGAGAAATTCACTATCAAGAGTTGGTGTTTTGCTATTATTTCATGTCAGTTGACTAGTAATAAAAGAAATGCAGCTTTATGATCAGTATGAAGAAACCCTCATACATGTTCATCCCATTATCAGAATGAACACCTAAAGGATTTTCACCATAATTACAAATTTTCCACCTCGAATAGGTTTCAATTAGTTTCATGTATGAATTACTGTGTATACAAATTACAGTCTTAATTTGGAAATTAATTAAGCTAAAACAAAGTACGTGGCAATTTATTATTAATTGATCATATGAGATTATATACCTCTAATTGTCTCACGTATCCATAGCTTTGTCAATGTTGGCCTCCGCACAAATCTTAGCTAGCAGTTGAAGATTTGATGTATTGACTTACGAAGAAATTCTAGAATACTTTTGAAGTATTATTTCAGTCATATAATAAGTAAATAATATTATGATAGGAGTGTATTTATTTTTAAGAACCAACATGCAGTTAATGGTTATATAAAATTTAATTGTACATCTCATATATGTATCAATTAATTGTATTACTTCTGACATAATTTAGGATGAACAATAATCGCATTTTGTATCTAAAATCAATGTCCAAAACAACCAATTAATTATACTCATTTAAAGCAAACCCTTTTCTGGAGAAAATACAAATAAACTCTAAGTGTGAACTTCAAAATATTAAAAATCCTTACCGGTAAGCTCCTTGCTTTTACGTGCATGTACAAGTTTCCTTGGCTCTGACAAAAACACATTCATGGAGCTAATTAAAACCATTCTAGCTCTATATAGTTTGTGGCTACTAAATTCATGGGTTAACTAATAAGATTTTGTATTCGAACATAAATTTAATTCATAGGGTACGTAAATTGTTAAAGACTTAATAAATACTATTGACTCCTTAGTACCATAGAGAAACAAGTGTTTTCCTAACATCCATCCCATTTCTTCTTAATCAACATCATAATTATATTGGAGAAATAACTTAGCTAAGAAGCGAAGCAATTGGATATATATCTAGCAAATTTCATTTATAAACTATAAAAGCATTTTAGTGTTGGGTAATATTAGTGATCTCACCTACAGTGATTTTATTATTAGAATTCTAATTAATGTAACAGCTTATTTATATTTACCACATCCATCTATTATTAATATTTATCATGGAGGGATGAAATTATAAATTATATAAAAAAAAATTATCAATGACTAACATGATGTGAGAGTTACATAAAACCTACACATTATTTAGAACTCAAATATTATGTCAATAGTTATATATGATCTTTAACATTAGGAGCCCCATACGTTACGTTAACCATAACGTACATCCACACACAACAACAGTACCCATGATAGGACCCGCTATTATTACTGTGTGTGGCGTACGTTACGATTAACGTAACGTAGCACTGGCCTTAACATTATTGTTTGGATGCGTGCGTGCGCATAAAGATAGAAGTTAAGTTTAGTGCATTTCATATTTTCATTAATTATTAAAAAGTAATGATAGAAGTTAAAACTTTCATCAAAATTAAGGGTCCATCTATGGTGCCACAGTTGTATGGTACCACAGCTGGATCCAATCATTAGATCTAGCTTTGGTGACAACAGTGGGCTAGATCCAATAGTTGGATCCAGTTATGGTACCATACAACTGTGGTACCATAGATTTGTCCCAAAATTAATACCATAATCAATTACCAATTGTCATTTGTCATTCCTATGTCATATCATAAACTAACTTTTATGTTTATTTCCCTTAAAAGCAAAAATAAACTGTATATTCTATTTTTATCGATGATATTACATATGAATGATATTTTTAGTTGATTTGATTGCTGCAACATTACCCACCACACCAAAAATGTCCAACTAATACAAATATAAATGCCGTCGGTCGACTAAATAATTATAACACTTCACTGTGCTTCATAATTAAGCTGATGTTTATAAAGCCACAAGCGTAGCCTTATGTCTTTATACATAGAAGAAGATTCTCAAGATTAATAATTAACGCTTTTTGAAACTAAGAAGTTTAATGATTGTCATAGCAGCTACCCTCACAAAAATTAAAACAGAAATTAGAGAAATTAAAGAAAAATGCTGAATATAATCATAGTTATGCTGTCGGCAGTCAGAAAATGGTACCACTTGGACCAATGACCCTTAATTAATTGTAAACTTGAAAAGAATCGGGAGCAGAAGCGAAGCTATTGAAAATTTCTCTGAGGATTATTATTATTTTTTAAAACCGTTCATATTGGTCCTGAGCACATTTCATTATAATTTTAATAAGTTTAATAAGGTTCATATCAGTCCCTAACAAATTTCATATATTTAACTAAAAATATTCATAACAGTCTCAATAGATAATGTTTAATATTTTAATTTAGCCCAAGTTAAAAAAAATGTTTCTAATTTTACCATTAATTGGGAAAATTGGTGCACCAAAGTTAATTTGTTCTGGTTGCACTTTCTTCTTATGCATGGTTTTAAAAAGTTCAAGAACAGTTACTAGCACCATGGTAGACTTTTGGAGATATTGCATTCGAGTGACTTCAGTTTTCATTGACACCTGCAAATGGAAGAAAGTTCCCACCAATATTTATAGGAAGAGAAGGAAAACAGAAGATGCAATAAGTACATGGGCTTGAGAACTGAGATCATAGATAACAGATTAACTTACAATGAGAGGATCCAAATCCAGTTAAACGACACAATGGACCACTCCACAGTCAAGTTAATGCAATTCTAGGCCTCACTCTATCAATACGGTATACTCAAAGAAGCTGTATTGTATAAAAAGCATGGCATTCAAATTCACAGATTTAAAATGAGATGTAAGTACGGTAAGACACACATATCCTCTTTCTTCATCTAATTTCTTACATATACAGTAAGTGAGGAGGTACCTGAGCCAACCTCGGAACATCTAAGCAAATATAAGAGGTTTAGAGATTCACATTGTTCACTTCCATTAGAGAAATGCTTAAAACGGAATCTTCTTAGAGCTTCCATCAAGGAGACACAATCAGTCATGTTGAATTTATCCGCTAATAACATCCTTGCCTAGCATACATAACAATGTGAAACTACCTGTACATCGTGCACAAAGACAATAAAACAATCAAAGAAATCCCACAGAAAGATTTTTAGAAAAGCTCTGAATACAAGGAATAGCACTCGCCAAATCTATGGCCACTCTATTGTCTCCACTCTAGATGTTGCGATAATAAAGACTTGACATGTAGCAGGAAGCTCAATAAAATCCACCAGGGAATTGTCATCCAAACTTATACTGCAACATGTCCCATCCGGTGGCGCAGCCAGAAATTTTTCCCAGGCTGGGCTAGAAAGTTTCACTTCCTTATAATTTTATTTATTTACTTTTTTTAAGGCCTTTATTACAGAATTTATCTCAATTAAAAAAAATGCTAACTAAATTTGAAATAACATTTCGTTAATATGTAAGAAATGCATAAAGAATACAAATAATTATGCACTATCAAAGTTGCCCCTGACAATACTTTAGATTGTAGAACTGGTCAAATCTCAGGGATTATGACTGAAATAATCAAAATAAAAATAATAATAAAACTCTAAAAGTAAATGCCATAAATGTTAAGCTGCCATTTGAAAGTTTGCAATTGAAAATTATATTGTGAATTAACGATTAAGAAATTAGGAAAGAGAGAACATTATATTGTGTACATGACTTGAGAGAGAAAAAGAGGGAAATAACGATTAAGAAATTAGGAAAGAGAGAAAATTGGTCGTAAAATTAAAAGGACAAGTCTCTAATAAATTTTGTAATAACTGAAAATCAAAGGTACTTACGAAAGTAGCTATAACTTAAAGAAAAAGGATAATGAACTAATTTTAAAAATAATTCAAAGTTGTGTATCAGGTTTATAAATTAATTTACTTATAATGACAGGTTCATAGATATATTAAAGGCAAAATTTGTAATTACCAATAACCATAAAGGCTTAAGTAAAATTTTCCAAATCTAAGGCTGGGCTATTATAATTGGCTCCATCTACTTAGAATTATGTGAACCGTACAATTATTTTTTTATTTTATTTTAAAAATAAAAAGGTAGATAAAGTGTATATTAATTTTTTATCTTCCTAATTTTTCAAAAATTCAAACTTAAATAATTAACTAAATAAAATTATTTAAACACTAACTCATGACCCCTACGACCCTTCAAATCATAATTCCTTCCTTAGCTTGGATGAGGTCTTTAAGAAGTGTAAATTAATCCTAAATCCTAATATCTTGCTAAATCCTAATTCCTTCCTAAATCCTTTAGAAGTTAGCCAGAGGTCTTTAAGAAGCCAAGCATGTTTATTGGGAAAATTTTCCATTTAACCACTTTCCAACTTTTAATATAAAAAAAGACCTCACTTCAATTTTTCTTACAATAACAACCACTTACAAAGTTCTGGGACCAAATTATCCCTAAATTCTCAAAACAAAACACACAAACATTTCGCCCAATATTAACCTAAAAACATTGCTTGAAATATGTCCACGCAAAGTTCTTTCACTTCCGGTATTTCTTGAGTTTCGCCGAGTTCCTTCACTTCCAACGGTGATTTCCTTCACTTCCAATGGCGTGTGTGAGTTATTTTGCTTCCAACAAGTTTCTTTACATACGGTTTCAGTGGCTTAGGTACTTTCTTGATTTTTTTTTCATGAACTTAAAATAATGTTTTGTTAAAATTGCCTGCTTGGTTCATCATTGATCATAGTTAATCACTAGGATGTGTATTGAGTATACAAATATGAGAGTTTTTTGAAAATTAAGATATCTAATAAATGACACACCAAATGTTTGTTTAAATGCCTCTAAGAAATTATTGATCTAAGCTTACAATTATTTTGAGATTAAAGAGAAGATTGGTGTGTCGGCCAATTAAGAACGTGGATGGTTGTCCGTGTTGCCTAAAATTTGGTCATGTCAAGCTTGGGTAAAGTGGGTGGCTTCTCCCCCATCACCCAACCAAATGGCCATGCATGGCGTAGGAGGCTGAGCAATGCAGGCGACACGCTTGCGTCACCCAACCATGTAAATAGGTGACGGCATGATTTGGTTGGGCGATACATGTTGTCGGCCATGTACCTACATCACCCGCTTTTTGGGTGACAACAATTGAATCTGGGCAACAAAATTGTGTCGCCTATGTATCAGGCGACGTAGGTACATTGGCGACAGCAACTGAATTTGTTGTCGCTCGAGTTTTCTGATTATTTCAATTTTTTTCTTTAAAATATTTATGCTAATGCTATCCTAATTTATTGTTTAGATATGTCCAACAAGCAGATGCATTCCTGGTCAATGAAGATGCCAATTGATGATCATTTACCAGGTTTTGTTTCAAATTTAACGAGATTTGCTTTTGTCACTACGCATATACAAACTAAGTTAACTGATACTCAATTTGGGCTATTTAAATAGTTAATTTTTGGTCATTTTCTGGCCATGGGGGACCCTGGATTTAGTGGCAATCTTATACACTATTTGTTGCTCAGACTAGTCGTAAAACAAGTTGATGATGAGTACCAAATGTGATTTAGGATTGGCAAAAAGACATATTGTGGAGATATGCATAGGAAGAAGATTGCTATGGATATCTTTATGGATGAGATTCTGTAAAAATACATATTATTAAACACATACTATTAAGTAACCTTATTTTATATTCTTATTGTCAATTGATATTTTCAGCAGCCACCAAAATTGAGCAATATGCAACTCTCTGGAAAATTGGGCGACACAGCCTGTCGCCCGATTTTCTCGAGACTTACATAATGCTTGACTAAACTAAGCAATAGACATCTCTCTAGAAAATTGGGCAACACATCTTGTCGCCCGATTTTCCTGAGACCTACATATTACTTGACTAAATCAAGCAATAGACAGCTCTCTGAAAAATCAGGCGACACAGCTTGTCACTCGGGCGACACATCATGTCGCCCAATTTTTCCGAGACCTACATATTGCTTGACTAAATGTTTTGTTTTGAACACAAAAGATAATATAGGTAAATTTGATCCAAAATATGATGTTGGTATTTTTCTTGGTTATTCAAATACAAGCAAAGCTTATAGAGTGTATAATAAAAGAACTTTAGTTGTGGAAGAATTTATGCACGTTATATTTGATGAGTCTAACCCTTCCTCTGCGGAGAAAGAAGTTGTTAATGATGATGCAAATGGAGAATTACAAGAAGAATCATCAAAAGATAAACAAGAGAATGCTCCACAAGAAAATCAAGAGGATAGACAAGAAGAGCAAACAAATATGGAGCAACAAGAAGGTATTTCTCAAACACTCCTTAAGAAGTGGAGGTATGTTTCTTTTCACCCTAAGGATGCAATTTTAGGAGATCCCTCACGTGGCATAACTACTAGACCATCATTTAGAAATACTTGTGAGCATGCTGCATTTATTTCTCAAATTGAACCGAAATCCTTTGCGGATTTAAATCAATTTGAGAGAAATAATGTGTGGGAATTAGTTTCTAAACTAGAACATCAATCCGTCATAGGTACGAAATGGACATTTAGAAATAAGATTGATGAATCCGGTGTGGTTGTAAGAAATAAAGTTAGATTAGTGGCTCAAGGATACAGCCAAGAGAGGGAATTGATTTTGATGAAACATTTGCACCCGTAGCTAGACTAGAATCAATTAAGATGTTGGCATTTGCATGTCATAAAGATTTTATTATATTTCAAATGGATGTAAAAAGTTCTTTCTTAAATGGTTATATTATGGAAGAAGTGTATGTGAAACAACCCCCTGATTTTGAAAATGAAAAATTTTCAAATAATGTCTATAAGTTGTTTAAAGCTTTATATGTATTAAAACAAGCACCTGAGCATGGCATGATAGGCTTAATAATTTCTTGTTAGATAATGATTTTTCAATGGGTAAAGCAGATACTACTCTTTTTGTTAAGCATAAGAACAAAGATATACTTGTTGTTAAAGTTTATGTTGATGATATTATTTTTGGCTCTATTAATGAATTATTGTGTAAATAATTTTCATCTTGTATGAGTAATGAATTTGAAATGAGTATGATGGGAGAGTTGAAGTACTTCTTTGGGCTGCAAATAAAACAAAATAAGGAAGGAATTTTCATAAATCAAGCCAAGTATGTGAAAGATCTACTCAAGAGATTCAGCATTGATGACTCAAAGACCAAAAATACTCCGATGAGCACATCAACCAAGCTTGACAAAGACGAAAAAGGCAAAAAATGGATATTAAAATGTATCGAGGTATGATCGATCTTTACTTTATTTAACTGCAAGTAGACCCGATATCATGTTTAGTATATGTTTGTGTGCAAGATTTCAATCATGTCCCAAGGAATCCCATTTACTTGCTGTAAAATGAATTTTTCGTTATTTAAGTGGAATTATAGATATTGGCCTTTGGTATCATAGAGGAACTCATATAGATTTAACATGCTATTCGGATGCGGATTTTGCCGGTTATAAAGTTGATAGGAAAAGCACTAGTGGAACTTTCCATATTCTAAGTCACTCACTTGTTTCATGGTTTAGCAAGAAACAAAATTCTGTTGCACTTTCAACTACCGAGGCTGAATATATAGCTGCAGGAAGTTGTTGTGCACAAGCTCTTTGGATGAAACAAACACTTAGAGACTATGGCATTAACCTTGAACAAATTCTTATTAAGTGTGATAATACTAGTGCTATAAATCTTTCAAAGAATCCCATTCAACACTCTAGAACCAAACATATAGAAATAAGACATCATTTCTTGAGAGATCATGTTCAAAAGGGAGATATTGCATTAGAGTTTATTTCTACGGAAAAATAACTTGCCGATATTTTTACCAAATCTCTTGGCTAAGAACAATTTTAAAAAATTCGGCATGAACTTGGGATGATGAAATTTTTGCATTAACTTTTCTATTCATGTTATTGAGTGTATTGAATTGATTGAATTATTGATGATTTGATGATTTAATATTTATGAAATGCTTAAGCATGATATTCAAGTGACATGTTTGCCTTATCAATTCTTGAATGTTTGAATATATGTTCATGAATCATGCATTAAAATGGCTCATAAAACATTTTTGGATCAATTAAATGATCTTACAATGTATTATTTGCTGGCAAAAAATTAAATCAAATGTGCGAAATTATAGATAAAATAAATGGATAACCGTTTCTCAATAAACGGTGTACCGTTTAATTCTAGAAACTAGGCTATGATGGTTTAACCTTACCCCTTTACCGTTTGGCTCAAACAGTAAACCATTTAAAAACAGAAAGCTCACTTGAATTTACACCTTCACCGTTAATGACTAACCTTTCACCGTTTTTCTATTAATTACCCTCTAGAAGTTACACCCTCATCGTTTAAATAAACGGGTCACCATTTTTGTGAAGTATAAAGCTGTTCTAAGGGTTTCTTCTTCTCCCTCACTTACCCGTTTGCCGTTTCCGCCATTGTTACGTAGCCGAAACTTTCTCTGAATTCAACCCTTCATTTTTCTTCATTCAAATCCAAAATCAAACCCATAAACCCTTTTCCCATCATCATTAGAGTGCTTTCACCGATTCAATTCTTCAAATCGAGCCCAAAATTCAAAAATCCCAAATCAAAACCCTTAGGGCAGCCGGTTAGGTTTCATCATTTTTGACCTAATTCGTGTCTTTTTCCAACCACATTAAGCCTCCAAATTACATCATCTACTCTCTCTTGACCCCATAATCAGTTCTTTTTCGTCCAAACTCACTTTTCTCAAAATCCCTCATTCTCTATGTTCTTCACCATAGCTGAGTCATCTTGGAGAACTCGAAGGAGGAAAGATACGCCTTAAAGGAATCCTATACCACCACAGGCAGTCTCTGTATTCGAAAGAATTCATTTCCCCATACCCACATTTGCCAAGCGTTTCGAGGACCGCTTCAATGGTAGAAAGGTACTCGATTCTTATTATGTTGACATAGAAGATTTTAGAACCTTAATTGTGTGTGGTAGAAGTGTTAGAAATATGTTTCAACCTTAGGAATCCGCTATTGATTTTGATGACCGAGTGTATTCTAACTTAGTGCGAGTTTTCTATTCAAACATGGAAATTTCCGCAACCCGCCTAGATAGGATAGTTACTCAGGTTGGAGGTGTACATATTGAATTTGATGATGAGGACCTTAATGGCTTTCTAGGTATCTCTAGTGACGGTCATAAAATTTATACCTCTAGGAAAGCTCTTTCCTTTGCCGACTTCACTCATGATGATGAAGTTCGTAATATTTGTCGGCGTCGAGACCTTAGTGATGACATTTATGATCTACCATTTCGGTCTTAACTATTACCTCTTCAGGTTCGCATCATCCACACTATTTTACAGCATATCATTACGCCTAAGAAGGGCCACTCGGATGAGGTCACGAGGTTAGACGTTGGCTTATTAGATAGCCTTATTTCAGGACGACCCATTAATCTCGGCTATATTATTGTGCACATGCTGAGGACTCTCACAGTTAACCATCGCTTGCTTCCATTTGACAGTATCATTTCTAAGATACTGCGACGATTTGAGGTGCATGTTGTGCAAATTTTATTGAACTCGCAAGTGCATGAATCTATTATAGAATAGATTAATAGTGACGAGTGTCGATCCCACGAGGAGGTGGATTTTAATTATATGTAGAATTAATTTTGTATGAGGGTGGTTGGATTTGTGGTGAAAGTAACTTAGATTATTCTAAAATTGGAATTGAAATGGTGAGAATAAATTGAAGTGAAATCTATTGAAATGACGTACTTGGGTATCTGGATCCGTATCAACATGTATCATGGGCTAAATATTCATTATTAATGCCAATTAAATCATGAAGGGAGAATCCACACCTCATGAACCACACTCTAATCAATATGGTGCTAAGGGCTTATCGTGCCAAATAATAATAACCTTGTACTAGAGAGTCGGTGAAACCAAGACGGTATTTAGACAAGATTATTATTATTTGTCGACGAGAAGTCAAAACATCCACAGAAATTAGAGGGGAAAAGAAAATAAATTTACTAAATAAAACCTATGACACATGTTGAGACTTCACCTTCAACCCAAGCTTGAAAGAAAATTAGCTACTCATAATTAAACTAGGGGTAAAATGAAAATTTATTAAAATACGTAGAAAATACAAGATGGAGAGGAAATTACAGAAAATGGAGTCAAAAAATAGATTCAGAGCTATCAAATTATGGGGGAGGAGGCCCTTTTTTTATAGATACATGGAGTAAATCATGGCCATCGGATTAAAAATAGTTTGGACGCTCAGGATTGCGCGACGTCATCAGTCAACAGTACGTGGTTTGACCACACGGGTGAACAGTAACACGGTTTGACCCGGGTTGAACAGTGACGCGGTTTAGTTGAAAATAATCCTGTGTGATGCATGTACCGTACGCGAGATTTTTGGTCTACTGATATACTGCCACGTCACCATCAATAGTACATAAGAATTTTAGTCAAACATGATCATGACACCTCATTAGTCAATGCCACATCATCAATCCGTCTATGTGAACAATGTCGTGAACAGTAACGTAGACAGTACCGTACACGTGAATAGTACCGTACATGTGAATAGTGCTATTTTTCCTTTTATGCTCTTTCTAAGGTTTTCGACCGTCCTGAGTTTAAAAGTGATGTCCGTTTTATCGTCTGATCTCTCATTTGTTATGAAATGACCATGATGCCCCTAAAATACATAAAATACTTAATTATAATACAACACATATAATTAAATCATAAGAAATTTAAATACATAAAAGTAAGAATGTTATTGGAACTTGAAGTGTAAAATGACAATTTTCTCTTTTATAAACATATATTTTCTAACACTCAACACACCCCCCAACCAACTTATTGCTAGTCCCTAGCAAATAAAGCGAAAACAAAATTCAAATTCAAAATGATTTTTTTTAACAATCATGTTTATTTAATCAGACTAATGATAGTAATCAAATAAAAGTATAAGCATTATTTCCAGTTTAAAGAAACATCACACCCACATCATCAATCTACATGAATCAGACCAGTAGACTTTGTCACAGCTACTTTCAAAAATAACATGTTAAACCCCAAAATCTCACTGGATATAGTGACACGCTCACAAAGAAATTAAACCCAATAAAAATAGTCACTGCAATGAATAGTAATTGAGAGAAAATAATAAAGAAATGATATCATATGCTCTCACCAAGATGAAAGAAATATGCCCTCAGCTTAGAAATAATACGATCTCAAGTCAAACAAAAATGCTAGTCAACCCACTTTATTTATCTTTTTTTTTTCTCTTTTTTTTATAATGTATTACTACATCTTTTTAGCCCATATAACTAGCTTCTACTTCATATTATAGTTCTCTAAAATCAAGGACTTTTACTAGTATGTAACGTAGGCTAGGGACATGGCTAACAAGGAGGGGAAATAAGGAAAATAAAGTGTATATTTGAGAAAAATGCAGAGATTTTATTTTTTATTTTTTAAGTTGCAAGGTGGATTTCACCTATTATTGTTATTATTATTATTATTTTTTATTTTTGTTTGGCACAACGTCACTGAACAAAATAATTATTTACATTTTTCTCAAACATAAATAGGTGATGGAACTTATAAGACATCGGGTAATACTCCAAATCAGAGTGGGTCAAGATGATAAGTTTGATAAATAAAAGGCTTTTTTTTAAAGGCTCAAAATGGTTAACTATGGATATTTCATAAAAGGGATGGTTAGAAAGGCTCAAACGGATAAAAAATGACATTTCCATCGTCTTTTAGGGTTCTAAATAATCTTCAATATCTACTAGTTAGATGGGCCTCCAAATGTAGCAACACATTTTTTTCTTTTTTTAATTTAATTTATTTTTTTTTCTTTTAGGGTTAACTCAAAAGAAATCTAAAGATCATGTATAAAACTGCTAAGCTGTATAAAAAATGGGTAAAAAGGTTACTCTCCAAGAAAAATGATAAGCTCAAAAACTCACTTGATACTTATTATGACATGTTCATTCCTTCAAGCAACTCATATTTGTCTCCGACATTAACATGTAGAGTAGCAAACATAGTATGACATCACTTAAGACCAAAGATAATACAAATACTAAAACTTAAAATTAATCATGTCATCCAATATTAAAACAAATCAAAATTTTTTTTTTAAACAACATTCTACCCCCCAACCTATTTTAAACATGAAAGAAAAATATGCATGCAGAAATGTGAAAATGATGCAGAAAAATTAATTAGAAAAGTTACACTTAAAATGATAGAAAAAGAAATNACTCAAATATTTGAAAATGTATATTTATAAAGGAGAAATTAAAAAGAAGAAAAAAATGAACATAAAAACTTAATAAAGAAAAAGAAAATGTCTGAATTTTTTTTTAAAAAAAATTTTCAAATGATGACGATGCGTTTCTAAAGTCACTACACTCCATATTCAGCCATCTTCAACACAAAAAGTTAGCAACAGTTAGTTTCTACAACAAAAAATTAGTAAAAACTTAACCAAGATTCCACAATTGTCGACTATTCCCTCCCCCCAACCAGAACGAAACATTGTCCTCAATGTTTTAAAGGAAAGAAGTAGAGTTTAGAAGACATCACCTGGGTGGTGTAACACAGAAGAAAATATTTACAGGCGGAGAGTTAAATCTAATTTGTACTTCTTACTGCTGCTACTGTTACCATCATTATTTGGACGCTCCAACACAAAAGTCCACGGGTCTGGCTCCGGTTTATAAGCTTGTAACATATCAAATAGCTCATTAGCAGTGTGAGCACAAATAAAAAGCTTTTTCGCATTGGAAGGAACGAAATAGTTTTTGATTGCATGGTTAAGAAATGCGATAAAACCATCATAAAAGTTATTGACATTTAACAAACCGATGGGTTTCTGGTGGATGTGCAGATGGGCCCATGATGCTAGTGTGATAAGTGCCTCTAGTGTTGCAAGATCTCCTGGAAGGAAAATAAAAGCATCAGCATGATTAAGCATTTCAGTTATTCGTTCTTGCATACCTGAGACGACTAACTCTTCTCCAGTTGATGAGTCAGACGAACTGCCCAATGGTTTTAGGACTCTTGGGATGATGCCTAAGACTTGGCTCCCTCTAATAAAAGCAGCTTCTGAAACCAATTTTGATAACCGTCGGTTACCTCATCCATACACCAAGTGTAATTTTCTCTTTGCTATGCTTCGACCAAGATCTATGGCTGCATCAACGAACTCTTTATGTTTGCCATAGGTAAATCCAGAAAGCATACAAATGTTCTTGAATTGTCTATTGGGAGTAGTTGCCATTGGAATATTTCTCAAAAATAATTTGTGAGTGCTTAACAAAAAGTCATATTTAAGAATCTTGGTGACAGTGGGTCACAACTATGTATAAAGTGGCATGTCAGTGTCAAATAACACGTAAAGCATATGGATCGCGAGTAAAAAAGGAAACAGTAAAAAGAAAAAGAAATAATGATAAAATAAAATTATTAAAGACAATAATGGAAAAGTTAAAACAACAGTGAAATAAAATAACAGTGAAGTAAAATGATATTTGCAGGTAGTTGCGACCGTAGCTCACATCTTCCTTTGGTTTTATGTCTAGAAATGGCTTGAACGCCCTCTATGGGTCGAGGATAGGCTTCCCATCCAGTTTTCTTATAAACTGGCAAACAATGTCGTTTATAGTCAGATTCCCGAGACTATATCGTGCATGCTCTTTATGGAATAATGGCCATAACTAGAGAATCGCTCCTTGCACATATCCACTGGGATGCGTTTTAAGAGACAGAAGAATATTATCCAATGACTCCTTATTCAAGCAATCCCTAATGAATTGAATCTTATCTTCCCTATTATCAGATATCATTCCTAAAAGAACATGGTTTTTTTATCGCAACTCATTCTGGCACACTTATGACAAGCAACATAAATTCTTTGAGTTCGTCATTTTTTTGCATAATTTTCTTTACCACAACCAGGCACGTATGCAATAAATTTTGGAGGCAACTCACCTACCAATCGTACTTTAGCTTCGAGTAACCAACGAATGTCAGTAGGTATGTTATTCCTTATGAGTAATCGCATGCGTTCAGACCGGGCTTTATGGATTGTTAGGAGGGCATTCTGAGGAAGTGAAGGGAATCGATTGTGAAGCTTCGCTAGAATCTCGTTTCTGTCTATACATTCACCTCAGAATATCAGTTATTATGGAAAACTGAAGTAACTGACTTGATTGTCACGGAGTACCGTTATCCGCCACTTCATCGGGGTAACTAACTAAAGCACACAAACAGAAAAACAAATTAAAACACACAAAGAAAATAAAAATCGTCCTCTTATTGAATTTAACTCAAGCTTCAACTGGATGTCGTAAACACTTCTCTCAATGTCTCTGAGTTGGCTTTTTGAACCCTCAACATAGGATACTAACTCTGGTGGTTGCAGAGTCTAAATACGATGTGTTTTACAAAATTGAATCTACCTTTTGAGATGAGTTTTGGCACGTTGAAGTGGTTTAAGAATGTTCAGGAGGAACGGTCTAAGTATGGTACTCATGATTAACAATGATAAGAGAAAATTTAATGGTAAAACAAACACACTTGTGCAAAAATAATTTCAATTAGCAAAAGAATAATAAAAAGAAAGAAAGAAAAATCAAATCAACGAAAAGAAAAAAAATCAATTCAAATCTGGTGAGTCACTCAAATTTATTTCTGTGTCTTCTCCATGTGGTTGGTACTCTATATATGACTTTAATATTTGACCATTAACTTTAAACGTGACACCGTTCTTTGGGTCCTTAATTTCAATTGCCCCATGTGGAAAACAATATGAACAATAAAGGGACCAGACCATCGAGAGCGTAACTTACCTGGGAATAGGTGCAAGCGAGAATTGAGTAAAAGCACTTTCTGACCTGGAGTGAACGATTTTCTTATAATTTGCTTGTCATGGAAGACTTTCATTCGTTGCTTGTAAATCTTGGCATTTTCATATGCATAATTGCGAATTTCTTCAAGTTCTCCCAACTGTAATCTTCTTTCTGAGTTAGCTTGCTGCATGTCAAAGTTGAATTTCTTGATAGCCCAATATGCACGATGCTCGAGTTCCACAGGTAGGTGGCAAGTTTTTCCATACACTAGCCTGTAGGGTGACATCCCAATCGGGGTCTTAAAAGCCGTTCTATATGGCCATAATGCATCATCAAGTCTTAATGACCAATCTTTTATGTCCGGCCTCACCGTCTTTTCTAATATGTGCTTTATTCCTCGATTGAAGATCTCAACTTGGCCATTGGTTTGCGGATGATATGGGGTCACCACTTTGTGAGTGATTGAATACTTTGTCAAAAGAGCTTTGAATGCTTTGTTACAAAAGTGGGCACCACCATCACTGATTATCGCTCGAGGGAATCCAAAGCGTGAAACAATGTTGCTTTTCAAAAATCCTATCACCACCTTGTGATCATTGGTTCTGCTTCTACCCATTTTGATACGTAGTCAACAGCAATCAATATTTATTGATGGCCAAAAGAAGGCGGAAAGGGTCCCATGAAGTCGATACCCCATACATAAAAAATCTCAACCACTAAAATTGGATTTAATGACTTCATGTTCCTTCGTGTAATGCTCCCCATTCATTAACACCTATCACACGAAGAACATAAAGTGTAAGAGTCTCGAAATATAGTTGGCCAATAGAAACCACATTGTAAAACTTTAGTCGCTGTTTTCTTAGCGCTGAAATGGCCTCCACAAGCTTGTTCATAGCAGAATGAAAGAATATTCTGAATTTTATTTTCTGGAACACATCGTCTAACAATTTGATCTGCACAATACTTGAACAAATACGGGTCATCCCAAAAGAAATTCTTTATTTCTGCAAAAAAAATTGGCATTGTCTTGCTTGGTCCAATACTCTGGAAGTTGACCTGTACCAAGATAATTAACGATATCAGCATACCATGGTAATACTTCCACACTCATTAATTGTTTATCTGGGAATGACTCATTCAATGATAATGGCTCTGTAATTGTGTCAAAATGGAGACGAGAGAGATGGTCTGCCACAACATTTTCTGTGCCTTTCTTATCTTTAAATTACAAGTCGAACTCCTGTAAAAGTAACACCCAACGAATTAGTCTATCTTTTGTATCTTTCTTTGTGAGAAGATATTTAAGAGCAGTATGATCTATGAATATAATTATTTTACAACCAATGAGATAAGATCGAAATTTTTCTAATGCAAACACTACTGCTAGCATTTCTTTTTCAGTAGTTGAATAGTTCAACTGTGCATCATTCAATGTCATACTAGCATAATAAATAACATGAGGAATTCGATTAACTCTTTGTCCTAATACTGCTCCTACTGCACAGTTCAAATGGTAAGCTCCAATTTGGGGCCTGAATGATGGGTAATGATGTCAACAAATGTTTTAATTTTTCAAAAGCCACAAGACATGAATCATTAAAGATAAAAAGTACATCCTTCGCAAGTAAATTGCATAAGGGTCTAGAAACTTTACTAAAATCTTTAATGAAACGTCTATAGAAACCAGTATGCCCAAGGAAAAATCTTACTTCTCTGACTGTTTTAGGTGAAATATGATTAGAAATGAGATCCACCTTGGCTTTGTTAACCTCAATACCTTTGCTCAAAATGATGTGATCGAAAACAATACCTTATTTTACCATAAAAATGACATTTTTCTCAATTTAAGACTAAGTTCTTCTCGATACTTCTCTGTAGAACTAATGTTAAATGATGTAAATATTGATCAAATGAATCACCAAAGACAGAAAAGTCATCCATAAAGACTTCAAGGAATCGTTCAACCATATCAGAAAAAATGCTCAACATGCATCGTTGAAATGTAGCAGGTGCATTACATAATCCAAATGGCATTCTCCTATATGCAAATGTGCCAAAAGGGCAAGTGAAAGTAGTTTTCTCTTGATCTTTTGGTGCTATGGGAATCTGATTATATCCTGAGTAGCCATCTAGAAAGCAATAAAATTCATGGCCTGCCAATCTATCAAGCATTTGATCGATAAATGGTAAAGGAAAATGGTCTTTACGTGTGACAGAATTCAACTTTCTATAATCAATGCATACACACCATCCTGTAGTTACTCTAGTTGGTATCAATTCATTATCAACATTGGTAACTACTGTGATTCCTGACTTTTTAAGGACAACTTATACAGGACTGACCCATAAACTATCATAAATTGGGTGAATGATACATGCGTCAAATAGCTTAAGGACTTCAGTTCTAACAACTTCTTTCATATTAGGATTTAACCGACGTTGCATTTTCCTAGTAAATTTAGCATTTTCATCGAGGTGAATGTAATGCATGCAGTCTACTGAGTTTATACCTTTGATGTCTGCTATAGTCCATCATAATGCTCCTTTGTGCTCTTTTAAAACATCCAACAACTTACCTTTTTATTCGTCGTTTAGGGATGATGAGATGATTACCGGTAGAGTACTTTCTTCTCCCAAAAATGTATATTCCAAGGTGTTGGGTAATGGTTTGAGCTCGAGTTTCGAAGGTGATTCTGATGATAGGTTGAGTTTCTTCTTTGATGGTGTTAGTTGTTCAACTATTGACTTCCATTTATTAGTGTCCATGGATGGTGCTCAGTCAAGTAGGGCATTGACCTCATCGATCGATCTGTCAATATCAAAATCCAAACCAAAGTGAGTTAAGCATGTTTATAAAGGATGATCACTAAGGTTTGAAAGAAAAGTGTCATCAACTAATGCTTATATTAAATCCACATTAACAATTCCATCATCTGCATTGTGAGGTTGTTTGGCAATGTTGAAGATGTTCAGCTCCATAGTCATATTGCCGAAGGACAACTGCATATTTCCAGTCCTACATTGAATGTGAACATCCGCAGTTGCCAAGAAAGGTTGGCCTAGAATAATGGCGATGTGCTTCCTTGAATCATGTATTGGTTGAGTGTCAATTACAATGAAATCAACATGAAAATAAAACTTGTCTACCTGGTTTTCCACAATATTACGAGGTATTTTCGTGAACCGATTTGCAAGCTGTAACACCACTGGAGTTGGGTGTAATTCTCCCAGTCCAAGTTTCAAAAATACTGAGTAAGGCAACAAATTTACACTAGCTCCTAAATCCAACAAAGCATTCTCAATTATGTAGTTCCCTATACTACATGAGATAGTGAGGGAGCCTGAGTATTTGCATTTTTGAGGAATTTTATGTTGGAGTATAGAACTAACATTTTCTGTCAAAAATGCCTTCTTTTGAACATGAATATTTTTCTTTTTAGTACACATGTCTTTAAGAAACTTGGCATAAGATGGAATTTGTTTTATAGCATAAAGCAAAGATATGTTAACACTTACCTATTTGAAGATTTCAAGAATCTCACCTGTGGATTTTCCCTTCTTTCCTCTAGCTAACCTCTGAGGAAATAGAGCTTTGGTAACATATTCTCGTGGGTTGGTTTCTTCTTCTCCTCAGGTGATGAGTCTTCAACATTCACAGGTACAATTTGATTTTCTTCTGTCACCGGCATCTCCACTTTGTTGTCAACTTCTTTTCCTTTTCGCAAAGTCATGATTGCTTTGACTTCTCCATGCTACTGTGGTGAATTGGTACTTGCTTCATGTACTCGTTTAGGATTAGGCACTGGTTGACTTGGAAACTTGCCCTTCTCAACAGTCATTGCCAAGGTCTGCACTGAAGAAGCAAGTTGTCCCACCATCTTCTCGAGGCTTGAAACTGATTGGGCTTGTGAGTGGAATCCTTCTCTCAACTCATTTCGTAGTCCATCAATAGTGTGATTCTGTTGCTCAATCGTAGAGTGAGTAACATTCTTGAAATTCTGGAATGCATCCTCCCATGGTCTGGGTTAAAAGTAGTTCTGGTTCTGATTGTATGGTCTAAATGGTAGCTGAGAGGCTTGAGGAACTTGAGGAATTGGTTGTATTGGTGGAGTTGGAGCTGATGCTCCATTCTGTTGGAATCTTTAAGACCATGAAAAATTGGGGTGATCTCTCCATCCAGGGTTATATGTGTTGGAGTATGGGTTGTAATTAGATGGTTTTCTCATTACACCGATGGCATTGGCTTGATCTGGATATGAGTCAGGGTCATGTGGCTCTGTTGATTTAGCAGTCGATAACGATACTATTTGTCGAGCGAGACCTTCAACAATCTCCTTGACTTCTTTAATTTCTGAACTTGACTCGCCAATGTAAACCTCATTTACTCCCTTAATTCTTCTAGTATTCCTGAGTGACCGACTCCGTTGTTGGGAATTATCCGCTTGTCGCTGGAAGAATTCCCAAATCTCTGATGCACTTTTTGACATTAGCTCTCCTCCACTTGTTGCCATTAGCCATTCTTGCACATTCGACAATAATCCCTCCAAAAAGTATTGGCATTGGTGTCATTTCTCGTACCCATGATGTGGACACTTCAAGAGTAACCCATTGAATCGCTCCCATGTTTTGAAAAACTGCTCGTCTCCTCACTGTGCAAACTCTGAAATTTCCCTGCGAAAGCATTGGTTTTATGCACAAAGAAATATTTATTCAAAAATTTCGTTACCATTTGTTCCCATGATGCAATGCTATTAGCAGGCAATGTATTAAGTCATGAACGAGCTCTATCCTTTAAAGAAAATGGGAATAGTCTAAGTTTTACATCATCATCTGAAAAATTCTCATTTTTAAATGTTTGACAAATAGCATGAAAATCATTCAAATGATTATATTGGTCCTCATTTTCTAAGCCATAGAATGTTGGGAGACAATTTAGCACACTAGGTTTTAGTTCAAAACTCTTAGTAGCTACATTTGGGTATCTTATGCATAATGTACTCAAATTAGCTAAGGGACTAAAATAGTCCTTAAATGACCTCTCCTGTGGTGCTTGTAAATCCATTTTATTTTTAACTTGTTTGTGTGTGCGAAGTGTTTTTTCTAGTTCAAGATCTATAGGTTCAAGATTAGGTAATAATGATCTACGACCATGTATGTAAAGAACAGAAAATAAATAGGAACAAAACGGATAAAAATAAAGAAAAAAAAAGAAATTACGGTACTAACCTTATCACGCTATTACAACCTTTCTAAAAAAACACTAAACAAAATACATGAAATAAATTAAATAAAAATAAATTAATAAGATAAACAAAAAAAATTTACAAAGAAAAATAAATTACAGAATTTTAAAAAAGAGAAAAAGAAAAGAAATACTAACCTTTAAATGTAGATTTACTTTTTTTTAAAAAAATACAAGAAAACAATTAAGTGGAATTATTCACAAAAATTAATTTTATGAATTAAAATTACTTACCTCCCCGGCAACTGCGCCAAAAACTTGTTGTGTAAATTTTATTGAACTCGCAAGTGCACGAATCTATTATAGAATAGATCAATAGTGACGAGTGTCGATCCCACGACGAGGTTGATTTTAATTATATGTAGAATTAATTTTGTATGAGGGTGGTTGGATTTGTGGTGAAAGTAACTTAGATTATTCTAAAATTAGAATTGAAATGGCGAGAATAAATTGAAGTAAAATCTATTGAAATGGCGTACTTGGGTATCTGGATCCGTATCAACATGCACCATGGGCTAAATATTCATTATTAATGACAATTAAATCTGGGGGAATCCACACCTCATGAACCACGCTCTAATCAATATGGTGCTAAGGGCTTATCGTGCCAAATAATAATAACCTTGTACTAGAGAGCCGGTGTAACCAAGGCGGTATCTAGACAAGATTATTATTATTTGTCGACGAGAAGTTAAAACATCAATAAAAATTAGAGGGGAAAAGAAAATAAATTTACCAAATAAAGCCCATGACACATGTTGAGACTTCACCTTCAACCCAAGCTTGAAAGAAAATTAGTTACTCATAATTGAACTAGGGGCAAAATAGAAATTTATTAAAATACTTAGAAAATACAAGATGGAGAGAATATTACAGAAAATGGAGTCCAAAAATGGATTCAGAGCTATCAAATTAGAGGGGGGAGACCCCTTTTTTATAGATACATGGAGTAAATCATGGCCATCAGATTAAAAATAGTTTGGACGCTCAGGATTGCGCCACGTCATCAGTCAACAGTACGCGGTTTGACCATGCGGGTGAACAGTAACACGGTTTGACCCGGGTTGAACAGTGACGCGGTTTGGTTGAAAATAATCCTGTGTGATGCATGTACCGCACGCGAGATTTTTGGTCCATTGATATAGTGCCACGTCACCATCAACAGTACATAAGAATTTTAGTCCAACAGGATCGTGACACCTCATCAGTCAATGCCACATCATCGGTTAATGCCACGTCATTGATCCGTCTATGTGAACAGTGTCGTGAATAGTAATGTAGACAGTACCGTACACATGAATAGTACCGTACATGTGAACAATGCCATTTTTCATTTTATGCTCCTCCTAAGGTTTTCGACCGTCCTGAGTTCAAAAGTGATGTCTGTTTTGCCGCCTGATCTCTCGTTTATTGTTAAATGACCATGATGCCCCTAAAATACATAAAATACTAAATTATAATACAACACATATAATTAAATGACATGAAATTTAAATACATAAAAGTAAGAATGTTAGTAGAACTTGAAGTGTAAAATGACAATTTTCTTCTTTATAAATATACATTTTCTAACACTCAACAATGCCTCTTCAGGATGCAGATTATATGGAGACCAAAAGGATTGGTTCGGAGGCCATGACCAGTATCTGATTCTCTAGAAGAAATGGCAAGTGGATCAAGACAGCCACCTCAAAAAATCGGGATACTTTGATTGCTCTAGAGGATGATCTGATGCTCAACGATGTTTATTCTCCCTATTAGCTTCCAAATTTTAGACTAGAAGCTCATCCTCCACACCCGCACCGCCGTTCTGTTCCCCAGCTTCTAGCTGACTCTGACATTGAGGAGCGTGAGAAGGACACTGACATTCCCTCGAAAATTAACCAATTAAATCCAGAGAGTAACAAATTGGTTAAGCTCTAACCGGTTAAGAAAAATGGAAAACAAAAAATGCTGGGAAGGCTACTGGAATTTAACGGCGAACCGTTTATTGAAACGGTTAACCGATACAATCCAGGATGGAAGATTGTGCTCATCTGGCATCGTTTAACAAAAATGGATAAGCCTAATTTGTTTTGCAGGTTACTGTAAAAAAACGGCGAACCGTTAATGACAAACGGCTAACCGATAAATTCCAGAAAAGTCTTTTCGTGCAAATCTTTAATCGTTTAGTGTAAACGGATAGCTAAAGTTTATCTTGCAGTTCTCGGGAATTTAACGGTGAAAGGGTAAGCCTAAACGGCAAACCGTTTATTTGAAATTTGGTCCAACGGTAACTTTCACCAGCCTAAACGGTTAACCGTTAATTGTTAATGACGAACCGTTTTCGGGCAGACAACTGTAACGGCTAGTTTTTCAGCTCCAACTATAAATAAGCTCATTCAAATTCAAACAAAGGTTGATAACAACACTACCATTGAGCTTATATTCGAGAATACAATATTCATAGAGCTTTAAACACATTCTTACTTCATCTATTCACACATTGGGCATTGATTTGTAATCTTAAATATTGTGTGAGAGAAATATTGTGTGAGAGAAAAACAAGTTGTAATCTTTTACTTTGAGTGATTGTAAGTGTTGAGATACACTTGGGTTATGAGATTGAGGATAATCTCTTGTTGTAAAGGTTCATTGACACCTTGGAAGTGAAGTGTAAACATTTGAAGTCTTGGAGGCTTGCTTAGTGAAATCCTCAAGCCCGGAAAGCTTGGAGGCGTGGACGTAGGCGAGGTTAGCCAAACCACATAAAAATCTTCGTGTTTGAATCTATCTTCCCTTATCTTTTTATATTGTGATTGATTTAATTGTTATTGCTTTAAATTCGTTTTAGATTTGCATGGTATTTTGTTTTAGAATTGAATAATTTTTAGAATCCCAATTCACCCCCCTCTTGGGTTGCATAACTAGAATTTCATTTTGGTGGTGTGTGTAGATATTCAGCTGTTGCTTGGAAGTTGGATAATATTGGGCGAAATGGTTGAGTGTTTTGTTTTGAGAATTTAGGGGTAATTTAGTCATAGAACTTTGTAAGTGGTTGCTATTGTAAAAAAAATTGAAGTGAGATCTTTTTTATATTAAAAGTTGGAAAGTGCTTAAATGGGAAAATTTCCCATGTTTATTTCTTTAATTCATTCATGTGCATGCATGAGTTAGATTTTCAACCAATTTGAATTTGCCTTGAATCCCATAAACGCAAAACCAAATAATCTTCAGTGCTTCCTGAATCCAGTTATTCTTTACGCATTTTTAATGCATAATCTTAATTAATTCCTTATTCAATAAATAAATAAATTAGCTAAAAATAACAAATAAAATTAACTAACAAATATGAAAACTTATGCTCAACAACAGATGCACCATAATTTTCGATAATCAATTAAAGAATCCTAAGCATAAGTTTAAAAACTTTTCTCCATTCATAAACACTTACCATATGATAACTTGACATGGTCACATCATTACAAAGATATTGTACTAGTCCCAATTTGTTGAGAATTATTAGGATAATTTCCCAATATAAATTCCCTCTTAATTTAAAAGCTGCTATTCATTTCAAGGTTTAAATGGACAGATTACTAGTTAAGGGTTATTAAACTAACAAGATAGTAGTTCCCAAGTAAGTTGGTAAGACATTTGGCACACTTAAATTTCAAGATTTTCTTAGCCAGAATTGGCTGCCTAATGTTAATTTTTATAATTGCTCAGTAGAAGCACTAAAGATTGGATCATTTATTGATGTCATAAAAGCATGAAAGATCTATTTAAACAAGTGTAGGTAAAATAAACAATAGATAAATTAATTCCCTTAATTAATTAATCTAAAAAGCATTGTTCACCAATTATTGTTCATGCAATACTCGTCTTATGAGTTACTACTCATGGGTACTGATCATCATAACTATTCACTGCACTGTTCACATTTACAATTCATTCATCATAAATATGCTAGAAACAATAAATTGCAAAAAGTAAAACACCTAGAAGATTTTTACGTGGTTTGGATTATAATCTTACATCCATGAGGTCACGCCAAGAAAATAAACAATTCACTAAGTAATGAAAAGATTACAATCTATTGAGTTCTTAGACAATTTCAGACACCCTTTTATTCTTGCAGCAACCTCGTTGTATCTAACAGTCAACCTTGCTCAGCGAGAACCCTTCATTTTCAATTGTGTTTACTGCTTTCCTTGAGATCCCCTCAACGCAACAAATGACCTTTTTGTCTCGAAGAAATCAAGGTAAATATAAAAAATGTCTGATGAAAGACTTAATATAATGAAGACTTGATGATGAAGATCAAAACATCATAGAGATATAAAACATTATATGCTGTCAAATAGGTTTCTTCTTGTTCTATCTGTTTTGGCTGCTTCTCTAATATAAAATACAATATATCTTTTTCACATTCTTGAATGCATGAAACACTTCTATCTATATATGCGCGATATTTCACCCAAACCCTAGTAGATGAATATTAATATATACTTCCTTATGAGTCCAATATTCTATAAGTACTTTATATACTTACCAATGTAGTAGTCATCTTTATCTAAAACTCTTTGATATGGAATTCCTACTTACATGCCATTTTACTTTTTTATGCCTTCAAAAAATTTTTATAATATTTCACATAATCTAATCTTAATTAATTCCTAAGACCAGACAAATCACTAATAAAAGGAAACAAATTAGTAATAAAAGAAATAAATAAATTGCAGTATTATTGACACAATGACAAATAATAAAAACCCTAACAATTTCCGTCTTTGGCATCTTTGTAGTCAAAACATTAACTAACCAATTTTCTACTCTTCAAATGGCATGTTTAGAAGCAAGATAAATCATGAGCAATGGCCTACACACAGGCAACAAAAACAAATAAAGAGCTAATCAAGACAAAAATCATTAGTCACCGATAGTTCAAGATAAAAATCTTCTCTAATAAATAAATGCTCATGACTATAATTCAATTGAGAAAATTAACTCTCCTTTTAAGATAAATAATCTCATATCAATATATGAAGAGAGTAATAATGCATACCAAAGAAATAATCATTAAAGATAATATGAAAATCAAACAAGCTCCCCCTTAAAGAAAGAATAAATAAACTCAATGAACAAATAAATAAGCACCCCCTTTATTATTGAAATACAGTTTAAACAAAATAAAGAACTACTCTTCTCTTTTCATGAGGCAATAAAAAGTAAAATATGTTACTTTTCCCCTTTTTGACAAAATATGCTAAAGAACGATAGAGAGCATAAATGAAAATTTGAAATAGCATCCTAAACTAGACGACAATCAAAACTAACTAACAATGGGCATAAAGCAAAGAAGTCAAGGGTAATGAACATGTCTAATGTCATCAACAGTGGGCTCAATGCGCTCAGCTCAACCCAATAAATCCAAAATTGTCTCCCTTTGATCATACAAACATTGAAGAGTGGAGCGAATGATTTAAAACTCAAAATTGATAGTCGTCGAATCTAGGAGGGCATTCTTTAGTTTAAGTATCTTCGTCCCGACCACCAACAACACTAAGGGATTTCAGCATAGGATAGTTTGGTTCAATATAAATAAGAAAAGAAGTAAAAACCTCTTTATTTTTAATTAATTATAATCCTGAGATGTCAACACATGATGAATCAAAGAAGGGAATGGTAATGCATATCTCTCCCAAAAGACATTTGCATTATTTACAATCAAATCAAAAGCCAGCTTTCCAAAGTTTAAAGGAATGCCACCTCTAATTAGAAAAAAGATTTTAGCAAATAAAGGATCCACTATAGCATAATTTTCATTAGGATACCAATTGTGCGCCCCAATCAAATGTAAAGCTTGATATTTGGAATCAAGCTTGGAAACCAAAAGGTCTTTAGGCTAAAGAGAACACCTTCCTAAAAGTCGAGCAGTAATAGTAGACATGTCCATGGTATTCATGTGTTCCCCGATATTGGTATCATTAAAATCCTTACATCTAAACTAACGATTGATTAAAGGACAAAAATTCAAGATACGCCCTCTCCTATAATTTAATGGAGAAAACATGGCTTAGTCTTATCCGCAATGTTTTCATTCAAATTGGCATAGAAATTTCACGAACTAAGTTAGGCACATACAAAGAGATATTCTTAATGGTGTTATCCATATCAACAACATTTATGGATGGTTCAATCTCAAAAGGAATGAACTTAGAAATAGCAACATTACTTTCAGAATGAAATTTTCTTGAGAGCAAGAATCAAGACTAGCATTGAGAGGATAAGTATAGTATTTTTTACTATAAACACAAGGTAACACATATCCAAAGATTGAATGGTTGTCGTTTTGATGAATTTAGAGACTTTGAGACATCGTAATCTGAATTGGCTGCACTAGGATCTTCTTTAACTGAGTCGGCATTGCCTTCATAAGATCCAACAAGATTGTTGCAATCGACATGAGTCCCCCATCATGGTGTACTGAGCAATTTTAATGTAGTTTTGTCATAGGCCATGGGTTGTCATTTTTCTCTTCTTCATGAGCAGCATGCATCACATTAATTGGATCAGATTTATACATGTTAGAATCACCAACAACATCCACTTCCTTTGCATGTTCAACATGCATCTTTGATCTCATCTTCATGGAACTTGATCTTGTGGAAATCATGATGCAAAAATGGGAAAAAAAAGAGAAAATCTAAAACAAAGAAGATCTAGAGAGAGAGGTTGTCATTTGGATGAGAAAGAATGAGAAAAACAAACTAAACATGAGCTCTTATTTAGAGAGATAACCCTAAACTAGGGGTGGCAATATAGGTTAAGATTCGTTTACTCGACTCGATTCGATGAGAATTAAATGGGTTTGGGTTTAAAAAAATTGATTCGTTTAATAAATTAGTGAATTTGATTCGTTTAATAAATTAGTGAATTTGATTCGATTTGCTAATTAAACAAATTGAATCCGGGTTTAAAGATATTGATTCATTTATTTGTTTAAGATTCATTTAATAATTGGGTTATAAACGAATTGAATACTGATCGATTCATTTAAATTTATTTATTATTTATTTAATTAAATTAGTTTTTTGTCCTTCAAAATTTATTTTAAAAGTTTTAAACTTGAAGGTTAATATTATAATTTTTAGCAATAATAAGACAGCCCATAAAATGAAACAAGAATTAAGGCAACCAGCCCTAATTTTTCATTTCACTGTTTCACTCTTTCTTTCCCTTCATCTATTAGCCATGACAGCCCTCTCTTGTCTCCAGTGTTCACAGTTCACCCTCAGCAATTTCTTTTTATTCTCTCCATAATTTCTCAGCTGGCACCATCTGACCTAACTCACATCGCATAGTAAGCTCTAATTCTTTTTCTTTTTTCTTTTTAATTTTTGAGCTATTGAGAGGCATATATCACATTATTGTATATTCTTTACCTTTAGATTTCTCCATTACCTAAGATGATTCATCTCTACACATTTTGAATTGATATGATTCTTTTTCTTTTTCTTTTTTTTTCTCAAATGCACTATCATCATCAAGATGCAGCCTTTAGTAATGATTTGATTTTTGAGCTTAAAAGTTATTCAAGCTTATGATTGGTTGTCTTTAAATTTCCATCTCGTAATTCATAAAATGGATTAAAGCTAAAGTGAGATGTTTGATAATTTATTTAATAATATTAATTATTGTTTCTACTGCTCATCTTATCCTAAGGCCCAGCTTTTCTTCTCAAATCTTTCTAAGTGTGGTCATCATGTCCAATATTAACGTATGCTTGATTTGTTTAGTTTCCAAAAGGTACACATCAGTGGTCAAGTTTCCTTACTCTAGAAGAGCTCGCACTAATCCTACAATGTGCTTCCACCTATGTAGGGGTGGGCATTTTACTCGACCCGACCCGACCCGACCCGATAAATTTCGGGTTTGGGTCGGATCGGGTCGGGATCGAAACCCGATCGATTTGAAATTTACAAACCCGATCGGGTTGTGATCAGTTCGGGTCAAACCCGACCCGATCCGAATACCCGATCGGGTTCTTAAAAAAAAAAACGTAAGCTAAATTTACAAACCTGATTGAATACCCGATCGGGTTCTTAAAAAAAAACGTAAGCTAAATTTACAAACCTGATCGAATTGACCCGAATTGACCCGATTTCAACCGACCCGAACTGACCCAAATTGACCCGAATTAACCTGAACTGACCCGAATTGACCCAAACTCAATCCTACCCATTTTAAATCCAACCCGATCCAACCCGAACATAACCCGAATTAATGACAAGACCCGAACCGACCCGAAGATAGTTCGGGTCGGATTATTAATTCGGGTTATGTTCGGATTGTTCTTTATCTAACCCGAACAACCCGAAACCCGATCGGGTTGACCCGAACCCGACCCGAACCCGATTTTGCCCACCCCTACACCTATGTAAGCCAAATATACACATTCCGCAGCAATTTCTTATTGTTTTCTCCACAATATCTCAGTCGCACTATCTCACCTAACACACACAGTAAGCTCTGATTCTTTTTCTTTTTAAAAATTTTTTGAGCTGTTGTTTTACATGCATATGGCATATAATCTTAGGGAAAAAGCTCATTTAGTTCCTGTATTTTAAGATTAGTGTTCATTTAATCCTTATATTTTTAAAAATATCACGAAACATCTCTGCCGTTAAAGTATTAATACCCCTATCGTTACTTTTTATTTCTTTTGGTTTACTTTTACAATATTACCATTTTATAATAATTTTTTATTTAGACATTAATAAAAATAATAATTAAATTATCAATTTAACCCTATAATAAAAAAATTATATTATTTTTTTTGCAAGCACCATTTGCACACTTGGTAGTTTGCATACAATTTTTGACAATTAAAAATTAATATAATTTTTTAGGGTTAAATTGGTAATTTAATTATTTTTTATTAATGGCCAAACAAAAAAATTATTATAAAAAGATAATATTGTAAAAGTAAGCAAAAAGAAATAAAAAGTAACGGTAGAGGTATCAATACTTTAACGGCAGAGATGTTTCGAGGCATTTTTAAAAATATAGGGACTAAATGGATATTAATCTTAAAATATAGGGACTAAATGAGCTTTTACCCTATGATCTTATTTAAGAGTAGAATCTGCATTTACCGATTTACGCATATGATCTTTTATTATTTAAGTTAAATTGTTAATTCATCTTGCTAAATTATTTTGAATTTTTTTAGGAGAATGGACACAAGCCAAAGTAATTCAATCCACACAAGTAATGATTCCATTGTTCGAGATGATGATATAAATGACATAATCGAAATGGAAGAAGAGATTGAAAAGGGTTTAAGACCAGTGGAACAAAAAGGACCACGAGAAAGGAAACTAACTTCAAAAGTTTTGTCATTGTTCCCTAAGGTTTTGGGGATAAATATCTAAAGAACAAGCCAAGAACGATGTGTAAAAATGCGACATTGAGTACGTGGTTGTGTATAATTCTAGCACAAGTAATTTGAAAAGACATAATGATGTTTGTGCAAAATTTAAAAAGCATGATCCCATACAAATGATGCTAAATCGCAGTGATGAGCTGTCAAGTCGTGTTCCAAAGTTTGAAGCTCATGTGATTCGTGAATTATTGTCTTAGCCATTATCATGTATGATTTACCATTTCAATTTTTTGAATATAAGGGCATTAGAAGAATTTAGAATTATTTGTGTCATGAAGTGCCTAACATCTATAGGACCACTGTGAAAGCAGATGTGTTAAAAATGCATACTAAGGAAAAGGCAAAAATTAGAAGCATGTTAGAAGAAGCTTCTGGTAGAATATGTCTTACTATTGAATTATGGACTTTCATAATCACAGATGATTATTGGTGTCTGATTGCACATTTCATTGATAACGGATGGAATTTATAGAAAAAAATGTTGAATTTATAGAAAAAAATGCTGAATTTTTGTGAAATGCTAACTCCACACACTGGGGTTGTCTCGGCTAAAAAAATATTATCATTGTTGTGTGAATGAGGTATTGAGAAAAGGATTTTTCCATTGACTGTAGAAAATGCTTCAAGTAATGATGTTTTTGTTGTAATGTTAAAAAGTCAATTGAGATTAAGGAATACTTCAGTGTGTAATGGAGATTTCTTTCATATTTGATGTTGTGCTCATAATATTAAGGGAAATTATCAATCGTATACCCTAAATTTGAGCTTTTATAAAAAATACTACAACACTTTAAGAGTGTATTAATTGTCCACCCTAAATTGACAAAAGTTATCTGCCGACCACTAAACCGTTAGCTGCCGTTTGAAAGTTAACGGAACTGTAGTGAATTGATGATTTTACCCTTGAAAATTATCACTTATATACCTTTCAAATCTCTTATTATCACTTATATACCCTTAAAATCTCTTATTATCACTTATATACCATTAAATTATCACTTGTATCATATGAAAAGACCAGATTATCCCTTTGACGTCATCATATTTAAACAGTAACTAACGATTTGGTGGATGACAGATACATTTTGTCAACTTAGGTGGACGACTGATATACCATGAAAGTATTGTAGTAAATTTGATAACGGAGTAAACTAAGAGTATACAATTAATAATTTTCCTAATATTAATTTAATTGTTCAACAATGATTGAAAGAAATTGAGAAAGAAATACAAAAAGCCCATGAGAGTGTGAAATATGTCAATGGGTCACAAATGAGAAAAAGAAAATTCTTGGAGTGTGTTAAGCAGGCATCTCTAGATGACAAGAAATGATTAAAATAAGATGTTCTTACAAGATGGAATTCAACTTTTCTCATACTTGATAGTGTTGTATATTACAAATATGCCTTTCATCATTTACAATTGAGTGATTCTAATTACAGGAATTGTCATTTTGAAGAAGAATGTGAGAAAATAGAGAAAATAGGCAAATTCTTGTCTATGTTTTATGAGACCACATAAATTTTTTCCAGGTCAAAATACCCCACTTGAAATTTGTATTTTCCTAAGGTGTTTGTAGCAAATGTTGCTTTAGATCAATTATTGTGTAGTGAGTTATATGAAAACTGTGGCACAGAAAATGATTGAAAAGTTTGAGAAGTATTGTCTAATTTTTGTAGCATTTTGACAGTAGCGGTTATCTTGGATCCTCGATAGAAGATGATATTCATTGATTTTGCCTATAATAAGGATTATGGTCAAAATTCAGATGAGTTAAAACATCTTTAAGATAAGTTATTTTTAGTTTTTGGTTAGTATAATTTGATCACATCATTTTCCTCGACTATAGTCTTACTCACTCACATAAGTGATATTGGTTCAAGTGTGGGGACACAATGACAATAGTCAAAATACACTTAACCAAAGGACCATGGATATATTCAAGGTATATTTACAATTTTTTATATGTTCATTGTAAAACTTATTATTTCCATATTTATTTTGGATTTTGACGATTCTTATTTCTTTATTATTTTGTAGGATTTTGATGATTTTGATAGCACAAATTGTAGTGCTTATGTTAGAAAATCTAAATTGGAGCTCTATTTAAATGAGCCAAGAATTGATAGAAAGATTGAGCTAGACATTCTAAGTTTTTTTAAAGGAAATGGATTTCGTTATCTTAACTTTTTTCAATGGCTCGTGATATCTTGAGCATTCCTATATCCACTATTGCATCTGAATATGCTTTCAGAGTTGGCGGTCAAGTTTTTGATCAATTTTGAAGTGTATTAAAGCCAGACACAATCTAATCAATTACTACTATTAAAGATTGGATGTTTGGAGAGATTGGTAAAACTTGCTCATAAAATTTATTTATTTTTCTTTTATAATACTATATGCAATTGTTTCTAATTAAGGTTTATTTTTATAAAATTATTGTAGAAAATTTTGATGTCACATGGACTAACTTACTCAAAACATTATGAACATGAGCACTAATTGTGCTACATCTGTAGAGAGTGCCAATGATCCTAATGACAATGTGGGAGTGTGATAGGTAAAGTTTTATCTTGTATATTTTTCTTGGCTTTGTAGATTTAGTTATTGTTTCCTTACCAATACTACAAATTTGCTATATATTTGATATTTTGAAATTTTACAGTGACTATTATCAGTGTTGCAGCATGTTAATATCATTTTAAATACTTTTTAATGTAGGATTTTTGTTTCCAAGGTGACAAAGACAAAAAGAGGAGAATTAAAAAAATCACCCTGCTTGTATATTTTGAATTTTAATTATTGTTATTTGTGATGTTAAGAATTTGTAATTTGGTGCTTGGATGATTGTATATTTAATTCTAGAATATGATTTGGATTATTAGTATTTTGTAGGATATTAAATTTGCGGAATTTTTTATATTTTATTTTGCTTAATTTTGTTTATTAATTATATTTTTCTAAATAAATTGTAAACAAATGCAAATTCGATTCGATTCATTATGGATTCATAATAGGATAAACGAATAGTGAACGAATTTGGATTCGATTCGATTCGATTCGTTTATTAATTCTACTAAATGAATTAAACGAATCGAACTAAATATTCGTTTAACAAACGAACCTAATCCGAATTCTGATATTTCAGTTCATGTAATAAATGAATTGAATCCGAATCAGTAGAATTTTGACCCAATTCGTTTATGATTCAATTCAAATTCGATTTGTTTATTTATTTTGCCACCCCTATCCAAAAAATTATATGGGTAGAAAAAGTGTATTTTGGGTAAGAATCAATAATTATATTTTTCATAAATAAGAAAACAACTCAAACAAGGTCATATAATCTTTATATAACAAAAATAGTTAAGACACCCAAAATAAAATCAAAAATAAAGATTATATCGATGTAGAATCGCAAAAATCACAAGAATGACTACATGAGAATCATGTCAGATTCGAGAAAAGCGCAGAAATATAGGAAAGTTTCATGCTCAATATAAAAAAGTTCAAGTATTTATGCTACAATTACTAAAAAGTCCTTGAAGATTGCAGAATACATGAACAGCCTTAAATAGCTAACTCGTATCAATTTAAACCTACATCAAGAAAAAGCCCCAAAAAAAATATATGCAAAAAATGTTTTATGCAAATATCCAAGCAATAATGACTAAAATGCCCTTTTGATAAATAAAACACATAATAATGCAATCTTTATGCAATAAGATATGATTGTTTAAAATTTTTTTTTAAAAAAGGCTAGTATGCAATGTTGTAAAATAAAACAAAAATTTTGAAAAGTTAAAGAGACATGTTCATTAATAATCATTATAATGTACACAAAATCAAGATACTAAAACCTTAATCATTCAAACCAATGGTAGATTAGTGAAATTTAAACTTTTGTGTGTGTGATACAAATCTATCAAGACTCAATTGTTGTGCAAATTTTATTATACTCGCAGGCACACAAATATATTGTAGAATATATTTATGGTAACGAGTGTCGATCCCACGAGTAGGTAGATTTAATTATGCGTATGATTAATTTTCTAGGTGTAAATATAAGTTGATTGAAAGTGAATTTTTATATTAAGATTTAAAATAAAAAGGCGAGAATAAATTAAAGATAAAAAAATGCAAATAAACCGTTTGAGTCTCTAGATTCACACTCAACTCACTATGGACTTAATATTTCATTTTTAGTTCCAATTAATTCATGGGGGGTATTTTCTCTTCTCATAATCCTCATTCTAACAAATATGGTATCAAGTTGTCAGTATGCCAAAGGTAATGATCTTCCACTACGTGTGGTGTCAAGAACACGTTGTGCCAGATGATAATAATACTTTTATCAACAACGTAGCAAGACCATCTACTAAATAGCTTAGATATACTCTCAGTCGACACTGAGTGAAGACAACCCACAAAATACTAGAGAGGAATTTCCTCTATAATTAATATGGTGCTAAATCATCATTGTGCCAGACAGTAATGATCTTTCACTAAGGAGTCGGTATATCGTGCAAAATGCAGATAGAATACACTGTCTGTCGACAATGAGTCAAAACAACCACATAAATCATAGAGGAAAAGAAAATAAATTTAACTAATTAAGCCCATGGATCATGTTGAGCCTTCACCTTCAAACCAAATTTGAAACTAAATTAGTCACTCATAATTGAACTAGGGGTTAAAATATCGTAATTTTACTAAAACACATAGAAAATAAATGAAGGAGATAAAATTACAGAAAATGGAGCTCAAAAATGGATTCAAGAGTGTCAAATTGAGGGGGAGCTCTCTATTTATAAATACAATGGATAAATCATGGCCATCGGATGAAAACAATTCGGACGCTTAAGATTGCGCCACGTGACAAGCTTTGATTGGTTGGACCACATCATCAGCCAAAACCACATCAGCATTTCGGTCCAATAAGATACTGCCACGTCATCGGTCAAAGCTACATTAGTATTTTTGTCCAATAGTATCCTGCCACATTATCAATCAACACCACATCACCAGTCAACGCCACATAATCAGTTAATACCACATCATTGGTCCAATAGGATGCTGCCACGTCATCGGTTAATGTCACATCATAGTACCGTATATGTGAATAGTGTGAATAGTACCGTATACATGACCAATACTAAATACTCTTTTATGCTTCTACTAAAGTTCTTGACCGTCCTGAGATAAAAAATGCCATCTGTTTCATTGTCCGACTTCTCGTTAATCGTGAAATGACCAAAATATCCTTAAAATATATAAAATACTTAAATTATAATAGAACACACATAATAAAAGCTCAGATGATTTAAAAACGTAAAATTGAAAATATTAGTGAGACTTGGAGCATAAAATGACAAATTTACCCTGTATACGTATACATTCTTTAGTACTCAAGATCAGTCTCGATTTTTCTCAAAATCAATAACTTTTGTATCAAAAAATAAAATGAATAAGTCAAACTATCATTATCATCTTGATCTCTAAATTGATCTTTTAAATGTATCAGACAATGCGATAAGATATTGTAGTAATAAAATTTTTCTTTCTATTGCATACATATTTTTTTCAGATTTTTTCTTTCTTTTTTTTTCAATTACTTACAATTAGTAGTTTTCATTCTACCATTTAAGTTAACCTTCTTTTCATGGTAGTTTGTCCTCTATCATACTTTTTATAAGCAAACTCAGATTACTTAAGGATAACTTCACACTTAAGAATTGTAAGTAGGTTTTTCTAATTGAGTGCATGCACATTTTAATATCTATAGTTAAGCTAAGAGTCAAAAGTATATGGTCAATGTTTCAATCCATTAATCTCAACATCAGAAGTCTTAAAATTAAAAATCAAGTTAGAATGAAGACTTCAAAGACATGTGCATAAAAATGAGTTTAAATTAAACCAATAAAAAATTGTTTCAAGCTTTGAGGTCATCAAGATTTTTATGTGTATACTGATTCAAATAAAGAACATGTCATACAAAAACACAAGCTAATAATGTATTAACCATGTCATGAGCTGTAAGATTAATAATACATATACAAAACGTTATGGAACATGATTACATAAAACCAATACCTAAAGCTTTTCTTAAGAAATCAAATCTAGTTGCATCCAATGCTTTAATAAAGATATTCGCAAGCTAATTCTTGTGTTTTAATGTATTCTAGAAATATAGTCTTGCTTTCAACTAAGTTACTAATGAAATGATGTTTGATATCAATATGCTTAGTTCTAGAATGTTCAACAAGATTCTTTGAAATATTAATGGCACTTGTGTTATCACAATATACAAAAAGAATATCCTAAACAATACCATAGTCTTTAGTTCTAGAATGTTCAACAAGATTCTTTGAAATATTAATGGCACTTGTGTTATCACAATATACAAAAAGAATATCCTAAACAATACCATAGTCTTTAGTTCTAGAATGTTCAACAAGATTCTTTGAAATATTAATGGCACTTGTGTTATCACAATATACAAAAAGAATATCCTAAACAATACCATAGTCTTCAAGCATTTGCTTCAACCAAAGCAATTGAGTATAACAATTATTAGTAGCAATATAGTTGGCCTTAGTAGTAAATAAAAAAAAATTGAGTTTTGTTTCTTATTGTCCCAAGATGCAAGATTGTTATAAATATAAAAACAACCTCCAGTGGTGCTTTGTTATCATCAGAATTACTAGCCCAATCAGCATCCCTATATCCTACAATGCTTTAATTAGTGTCTTTAGTACGCCAAATTCCATCATTAGTAGTTCCATTTACAAAACGAACGATACATTTAGCCACAGATTAATGGGATTCCTTTGGATTTACTTGGTGCCTAATACAAACCCTAAAACTAAAACAAGTATCCAGTCTATTTGTGGTGAAATAATGTAAGCTACCAATTATACTTCTGTATAGACTTGGATCAACACCAGAACTACTTTCATCTTTTGTTAATCTTAAATTAGTACTCATAGGTGTTCTCATATGTTTGGCCAAATCTAGTCCAAACTTTTTTACCAAATTTTTGGCATACTTACTTTGTGAAATGAATATACCATTTTCAAGTTGTTTGACTTGAAAGCCTAAAAAATAGGTTAACTTACCAGTTAGGCTCATTTCAAATTCATTCTTCATTTGATTAACAAATTCTTGAACACACATTAGAGATGTAGAACCAAAAACAACATTATCCATATAAATTTGAGAAATCATATTTCCAAGATTAAGATATTTAATAAATAAAGTCTTGTCTACTCTCTCTCTTTTATAGCCTTTTTCAATCAAGAATTTGGTTTATCTTTCGTACCATACCCTAGGAGCTTATTTTAATCTATATAAAGCATTTTTCAATTTGAAACCATAATTAGAATTATATAGATCTTCAAAGCCTTTGGTTGTTCAACATAAGCTTCTTTGTTCAAAATTCCATTTAAGAATGCACTTTTGACATCCATTTGAAATTATTTAAAGCCAACTAAACAAGCTACAACAAGCCAATTAAATGAGCTATAGCAAGTAATAGCTTAATAGACTCTAGTTTAGCCACTAAAGCAAAGGTTTCATTAAAATCAATACCTTCAATATGTGTATAACCTTGTGCTACTAACCTACCCTTATTCTCATTATATTTCCAAATTCATCTATTTTGTTCTTGAAAATCCATTTGGTACCAATAATATTTGTGTGATTTCTCCTAAGAACTAGTGTCCAAACATCATTACGCTCAAATTGTTCAAAGTTCTTGCATAACTTTAACTCAAAATTCATTAAAAGTTTCCTTAGCATTTTTAGTTCAATTAATGAGGTAAAAAAATTAAATTGAGCAAGATTTGATACCTCCTTCTAGTAATCATGGAGCTTTTTAGAGTTCCAATAATAAGATCCGATGGGTGGTTCCTTACAACTCTTAGAGATAGTTCTTTCTTCACTTGATCATGAACATCAATTTTGATTTGTAATTTTATATTTTATTTCTCTTATTTTCTTGAGATGATTGGGAAAAATTATCATTTGTAAAATCAATCACTTGACTCTGATCTTTGGAGTTCGATTGATTGAATACTTTTTCAATGAGGGTTCTGCCATTTGTTGTATTATCACTTGAGTTTGACTTTTCTTCATTCTCAATGAATTTGCTGTCTTTCTCTTTAATAAAAAATTCTGCAAAATCTTTAAAATCCTCAATAATAACATTGGCAAATTCCATAATAGTTTCATTCCTCATATTATGTGTAAGAAAAACTTTACTATTAATAGAATAATCAAGAAAAACATCAAAAACTTTACTATTAATTGAATAATCAAGAAAAACATCCTTTATCACTTTTTGAGTCAAACTTACCCAAGTATTTGCAATCTTTCAAGATTTAACATGTACTATCAAAGATGTGAATATTACTTAGATTAAGTTTCTTACCTTTCCAGAATTCATAAAAGGTTTTCTTAGTGCCTAGGTGCAAGCCCACATAATTAATAATATAGCATGCAGTATTAAGAGCTTCTACCCAAAGACGTTTAGTTAACTTCTTAGAATTTAATATTACACGTGTCATTTTCTACAATTTTCTATTTTTTCTTTCAACAGATTTATTTTGTTCAGGAGTAATAGGTGTTGAAAATTCATGTGTTATACCATATCTATCGCATAATTCTACAAAATTGGCATTTTCAAATTCTTTTTCATGATCACTTATTATTTGCCAATATTGTGATCTTTTTCATCTTTCAATTGAACACATAATTTCTTGGACACACCAAACCTATTAGATTTTTCTTTAATAAAATCAACCTATATGTATCCAGAGAAATTATCTACGCTAACAAAAACATATCTTTTTCCAACAACACTTTCTATTTGCATTGGACAAGTAAATCAAGTACCTTATATGTGGTGATGTATTGCACACCCTTGTGTGATATTCTTTATTGTTTGCCAAATTGATAAGAATCATAGACTCTAGCTTGCTTCTTATTGAGCTTAGTATTCTTATTACAATTTCTGCACTCACGAGTTTAGTCAATAATTTATAATTCAAATGATCAAGTTTTTGGTGTCATATCTCAGTCTCATTAAAAGCAGCTTTAAGATTACATCAGTTTACAACAATGATTAGATGATCTAGTTCCTTAAAGTATACATTCTCCTTTGTTATTAAATACTTGACATTTTCTGCTATCAATATCTACGATTAAGTTTTACTCACAAACTTGACTAATAATCAAAAGATTAGCTTTCAACTCTTTAACATGTAATACATTTTCAAGTGTAGATTTTGTGAAAAAATTTAATATACTCGCAAGCGCACGAATGTAGAAATAGAATAGTGGTAACGAGGTCGAACTCACAGGGATTGTTATAAATTGAAAAGTCTAATTTAAATCTAAAATTACTATTAATTCTAACCTAGTTGAGCAAATTAAGTTTCTAAGAAAAATAAAACTAATTAAACTAATAAAACAATTAAAGCAAAGGAAAATTCAATAAGATCAAAATTACTAAGGTTTCAAAATCCACCACTATTTAATTAGTAATTATCTAATTATTAATTAATCTCCAGTTTTAGAGTGACAACTCAAAATCAATCTATGTCATCTCATGAATATAAAAATTAAGCCAAAGTAATTAAATCTAATGTAAGCTCTTTTTCTGCTTAATAGTATGACATCTAAGCATCCATGTGAACATATTGAATAACAAAGAGTCAAAGTTTTCCTAAGCACTCTATGTAAATAATTTAATGAAAGACACAGAATCAAAGATAATCATGTATAAATTTTATAGATCCAAGCATATATTTAGTCAAATATTAATCCTAACAATCAATAATGCATGACAGAATTAGTGAAAAGATTTAATAACATCCAACTAATCATGTGAAATAAAAATCATAATCATCAAATAATATATATAAGAAATTAATTAAATAAAAAGATAATTATTTTATTAAATATGTTTCATCCTTAACTTCAGTATAAAAAAATTAGTTAGACATATTTAAATTAGGAGTAACAAAAGAGATAAAAGCAACCATGGAAATTATATTGCTGCTGCCGCTGCTTTATTCTTCTCTCCTAGCCTTGCGTCTGCACTTCTTTTCTGCGTTTGGTGGCTGCCCTGAGTGCCTCCTTTCTAAAGCCAAATGGTTGCTTATATAGTCTTCAAAATGGGCCACACATTGTCAATTCTAAAACCAAAAGGCTTTGGCCTTTTATTTGTTTTGCTTCACTCATGTGCTGGGCACTTAGAATTGCAAAATTATTCCTTTTTCAATTTATAAAAGCCAAGTGCGGATCCCTTCTTATAGCTAAAATCAATTTCACTCCTTTGTCCGCATGTGCATGATGAATTAACTTGTTGAATTCGGTTCCTTGGCTTGATCTCCACATGTATGTATGTCCAATTGCTTCCAAAAATCAATTAATCTTTAATGCTTCTAAAATTGAGCTTTTTTATATCCTTTTTATCCATAATCTTAAATTAATTTCTTATTTAATAAAATAATTTAATTAATTAAAAATAAGTATTAAAAATAACTAGTAAATATATAATAAATGATAAAATATGTATATAAATTATGTTCATCAAATAGGAACAAACCTTTCATACTTGCCATGTGAGCTCGATGTATAATATGCGACAGATTTATGTTCCATTTCATCAAGGAACTTTGCCATAGGTAGTGGTAGTTTGGTCCTTGGTTGAGAGGTTTTAACAAAAATAGTATTTGAACTTAAAGCAATTCTGTTCTGATATTCGAGACCATAATTATCTAAACTAGTTTTTCCTGTAGTTCAAATCTGATCAAGTTGCTCCATCGTAGAATTCATCATTGTCAAATATTTTTGAGTATTTTCTAGCTTCCCCGAAATTGCCTTCAATTTTTCTTCTTTTTCAAGAATAGTGGTTTAAAAATTGATTGCCTCACTTTCGAACCTTAGCTTTTGATAAAAAAAAAAATTATGATAATTGAGCTTCATTTCTTGCCATTTTTTTAATTCATTTTTATCCATTCTGAATACATGTTGGTCATATGCTTCATTCATAGTTCTAGCCATGGCATTAACATCATGACTACTTTCAGCTTTTGAATTAGATTATTGATCACTTGACCTCATACTTGAAGTTTTAACAGTATTATGAGCGAAGAATCCGTAAATCACAAGGAGGAGAAACATCTCTTGATTTTCATCTTTTATCATCAGAATCTTCAAGTTTCAACTTCGTATCATGAACAATAAGTCTGCCAATAATATCCTCATCATTAATGCCCAAGTCATTATTATCACTCTGGTTGTTTGGATTGCTTTCTTCTTGTTTAAGATGTAATTAATTAGGATATTGAGCTTGAATATGACTAAAACCATCGTAAGCCCCACATCAAATACTTCATTCTATATTAGATTCAAACAAATTGGAATTGGAAGAATATTTACCCTTTGTGTAGGTTGCGGTTGCAATGAGAATTTCTTCTTCTTATTGCTTCCAGAATTTCCCCAAGTTAAATTTTGAATCTTCTTAGTGATCATAGCTAGAGATCTTTGCAAAATCTTTAACTTCATATCAGTATCTTCAGCTTCATCATTATCATTCTCTGAATTTGGCATCTCATCTTGAAAAAGCAATATATTTTTCTTTCTTCTTCTTCAAATGATTAGTCTCAAAAGTTTTAAGTTTGCTAATCATCATTTTTTGTCATAGTGCTAGTATCATAGTATTCTTCAATAGCTGTAACTTTAATAAGAAATCCATCCGGTAAAAATTTAAAAACTTTTCTAACTGATTCTTCCTCAGAAATTCCTTTACCAAGAGAATATGAAGTATTAGTAATCTTAAGAAGTTTAGCATTAAATTCAGCAATTTCTTCATGTTCATGCATCTTAAGATTCTCAAATTTAGTTGCAAGTTTTTAAAGTTTAGAACATTTTACTAAATTATCTCCTTCATGAGTATCTTGAAAATGTCCTAAGCTTCCTTGGCAATCGTACATGTAAAGTTTAAGGGTCAATTTGAGATTGCAGTTATTGATTAAATAAGCTGCTTTTGCTATGCAGATGCTATAAACAGCTGATTAAAAAAGTAACTTGCTGCTTGATAAATTGTGTTGTTGCTGTTGTTGTGAGTTTGAAAAGCAGTATATATGCGTTTGATAAATTTTATTATAAACGTGTTATTTTATCATATAATGACCAAAAGAAACATAGTTTAAATTACTTTTTTTAAGTATGTTCAATAATGTTTAGACATGCCCTTTTCTTATTAAAAGATGTAAAATTATATTAAGTGAAAAAACTTAATGATTTGTTACATAAAATATGATAAAAAATTCATACTAATATATAGTTAAGACAAAATAAAAAAGTAATATGCATTACTTCCACAATAAACTTGTTGTAATAAACACCATGAATAAAGAAAAAAAATAAATATATTGAATGCTAAAAGTCATGGTTATGAAATTGATTTTAAAAGCTATGGTTAATTTTCATGTGAAATTGTTCATAGTTAAAATAAAATTACATAATTATATGCAAGTCTTTTTTAATCTTATAATAGAAAATATAAGTATAATATAAAAAAATATGAACTCACTAGACAAAAACTTTGATATTGGAGAGAATATATAGTAGTTATAGTGGTAATTTGATTGTGGCGGTAATATGATATCTAACAGCTTATATATTAGAGTGTATGGAGAAATATGACATAATTATTTTTGTTGAAATATTAATTAAGAATATAATAGGGACTCTAAAATTATATGTTGGCTTATTTAATAAGTTACTTATGAAAAGTAACATTCTACCTGCTTTTAAAAGTTACTGTCAAAATGGAGAAAAATATAAAATAAGTAGTTTTAAAAAAAAATTACCAAATATTATTTTGTCACAAATTATTAAATAAACAACTTATTAAGTTTCAACCTCAATAGCAAACGGGGCCTAAATCATATTAATTGATGCCAATTCCATTGACAATATCATTGAGGGCCTTGGAATTAAAGCCAAATTCTTGAATTTCAGCAATAGAAAATTCATTGACCAGTTAAAAAATTATTCTTCCATCTAGATCAGACATGGTGTGCAAAGTATAGCCTTTTCTTACACATTCCATAGTTCTATTCAATGGATTCGATAAAAGTAGTCATCTTTTGCTTCCATTATGAATATTTGGTACCATCAAGTAATGATATATGAGTAGTAAATCCTCCTTCTCTCTGCAAACCCATGCCTACAAAAATATATCAAGATCCTAAAATCTCACCAACAAGCCATTAGTGATACTACTCTGATACCACTTGTTAAAAATTTAGATCTATTTAAAAAAGTGTACGCAAAATAAAATAATAGATAAATTAATTCCCTAATTAATCCTAAAAATGTTGTTCACCAATTATTATTCATGTGAGTTACTGTTCATGGGGATATTGTTCATTGTACTATTCATCATAACTATTCACTGCACCATTCACATTTACTATTCATTCATCATAAATATGTTTAAAACAGTAAACTATAGAAAGTAAAGCACATAAAGAACTTTTATATGATTCGGATCACAATCCTATCTCCATCGGGCCACACCCAAACAGTAAGCTATTTCACTAAGTAATGAAAAGAATATAACTTATTGGATTCTTAGACAATTTCAGACACCCTCTTACTCTTGCCGCCACCTCATTGTATCTAACTTAGTCAACCTTGCTTAGCAAGAACTCCTCATCTTCAATTATGTTTGCTGCTTTCCTTGAGATCCCTACAACACAACAAATGATCTCTTCATCCCAAAGAGACCAAAGTAAATATATAAAATAAAAAAATCTAGTGAAAGACTTAATATGATAAAGACTTGATGAACAACACCAAAACATCAACAACATATGCAATATCATATTAGCCAAATGGGTTTCTTCTCGTTCTCTACGTTAACTGCTTCTCTGATATAAAATACAAGATATGTTATTCACATTTTTCAAAGTGTAAAATACTTCTCTTTATACAACAGTAGTTTTTCACCCAAACGCTAGTAGAGGAATATTAATATATACTTTCGTAAGAGTCTAATATTCCATAAATACTTGATATACTTACCAATGTAGTCATCTTTATTTGAAACTCTTTGATATGTTATCCTCCTTACATGCCATCTTGCTTCTTTTATGCCTCTAAAAATAATTCTCCAATATTTCACGTAATCTAATCTTAATTGATTCCCAAGGCCAGATAAATCACTAATAAAAGAAAACAAATATCTGATGAAAGAAATAAATAAATTATAATATTACTGACACAATGATGCTAATAATAAAAAACATAACTCTTTTAATCTAATCTTTCTTAATGCATATATGAGATTTTAATACGTATCATTGAAGAAATTCTATTATCAAAATTTAATTTACAATTAACTCTATTTCTTTAGTACTTTTTAAATTTTCTCTATTTCATTTTATCACTTTCTCCAAATCTTAATTACCTGTCTCTAAAAGACAAATTGTGTTTATTAAGAAAAGCCATAGAGTAAATTAAGTTTTGACAATAGAATTACTTAAATGACACATGTTAATATCTCATACAAATATTAATAAAGATTAGATCAAGAGAGAATCTAAATCGGAGTATAAAACCCTAACAAAGGGCAATTTATATTTGCTTTTAATTTTAATTTAAGGCTCAGGTTGAGAGACGCAAGAGATTTTTAACTATGGGCAAAGAATTAGCGATGAAGTCTAATCCTTATCTTGTTAGGGTTATTGCATTTACAAATAAATTAATGCATAATGTTGAATGCAATTTAAACAAGAAAAATCAAAATAAAAGGATGTGGGTGTGGGTGTGGGTGTGGGTGTGTGTAAATAATTGGTGTCCTAAAAAGAAAGTTACAAAGTTATTTTACTGTGTTTTAACCTAAAATATAGAGCCCTCTAAACAAGAAAAATAAACTTTCCTCAAAACTAAAAATAACAATAAAAAAACTAACACACATTAATATATGAGAATTAAAATGAGCAGAAAATAAAAACTAACTCAAATAAAAAGAAAGAAAATAAAAATAAAAACTAGTGAACTGGAAGTCAAATAAACAAAATAATAATGATAATAATAAGAAGAAAAAGAAATGAAAAGTCTATGGAATCACGTAACTCGAAAATTTTCACATATAGATTTCATGCAAACCCACTTCACATGCAATCAGACAAAAACAATTAAAGCTAAAGTAGATACGATTAATTTTGTTTCAAGAGCAGATTTTGAAGCAAAAGTACCAAAGATTTCATGTTAATCACATGCATTGTTAAGAAAAATCGATTGCAACTATTTTTTTAAAAAATAAAATAAAATGAAAGACAATCTGTTTTGGTTCGATCTTGGTTCATCTCAAAATGATATGAGAGCTTCTCTGCAGAAGGTGGTTCTTTGGTGAAGATGGAGACTAGGCTGTCTAGAGACAATTTTTTGGGATGGTGATGGCTGAAACAAACCTGAAATCACAACAAACAACCATTAGAGGCGACATTGGTGGTAGTTGGCGACAGCACTCCGACGGTCAAGTCAGTGGGAGGTTGAAGGAGGTGATGGGTTTCCAAGAAACTCTAGTTATAGAAAAAAGGTTGAGTGTTTTTGTGAATGAGTGAACTTAGTCCCTTGTGAAACCAACTTGACCTTCCTAACCTTTTAAGATGGACTGCTCTTGACATCTTTATGTCCTTTTAGACACACATGACGAGCTGTTACTAGTGATTTTCCTTCTTAAGGGTAATTTGGTCTCTTTTATGGAGGCTTTAAAGCTTACTTGGGTTAGACAGTTGTCCATTTGGAGACAAATTGTGCTAGTAGCATGTCTTTAACTCTAATTGCCCCATTTTAAATATACCAATTGGGTTGAAGAGCACTTGATTTCGCTCGATATGAGGCATGTGGCTTTGTCTATGGTCCCCCTTTCTCGATTTGATTTTGGAAGCTTGTAATAAGTTATTCTAGAGACAGTCTAGGTATTGTGTTGTAATGACGTGTCTTATTATTGTTGGCGAAGTTTTCTCTATTCTGTGGTCCCTTGCTGACATGGGGCGATGCAGATATAATGTAGGTGGCGCTTTCTATTATCATCAAATGATTTGGATGGTTGATGCTAATTCTTTGAGGTCTTCCCATTTGATCTTCCCTTCCTAGCTTCCCTTTCATCCTTTATCATAGTCCTAGGTCACACTTCCCATGTATCATTCCGTTAATACCTCTGGTCTATATTTTACCACCACCACAATCTAAATTATAACTAGTGGAAGAATCAAATCAATCTAGATTAAACTAATTTTTTTGTTATTATTCTCGATGATAATGTCAAAAATTTGTGCAAATTTTAATATATTTGCAAGTCCATAGATTAATAGATAGAGACTAGTGGTAACGAGGTCAATCCCAGAAGAATTGCCAGAATTGAAAAGCCTAATTAAATCTCAATTAATATTAGTTCTAACCTAGTTGACGAAATTTAATTTTAAAGAAAAGTAAACTAACTTACCTAAGAGAAGAATTAATACAAGGAAGAATTTAAAAGACAAATGTTTAGGTAGGAGGTCTCAAAACTTATCATGGTTCAGCTAAGTAATTATCTAATTATCAATTGATCTCCAATATTAAAATGTCAACTCGAAGATAATCTATATCATCCTATGATATAACAATTAAGCCAAATAATTAAATTTAATATAATTTTTTTCGCTTCAATATATATGATTTCTAAATATTATATGTATCTCTTTGAAAAAGAAAGAAATAAAATATCTTAAGCATTCTAAATATCTAATTTTACGAAAAACATACGATGAAAGAGAAAATTAGGCCAATTATCAAGAACAAAATAATCAAAGCTAGCTGGCTTAAGGAAGCCAAGCATGTTTCCCTATTTCTTAATTCGTTCACGTGCATGCGTAAGTTAGATTTTCAACCAATTTGACTTTCGATTATTTTGCCTTAAATTCCACGTATAAAATTGGCCCGATTGCCCCCAAAATCTATTAATCTTCGATGCTATTTAAATTATTATTGTTTATACACTGTTCACTGTTAATCCATAATCCTAAATAATTCCTTATTCAATAAAATAAATTAAGTAACCAAAAATAACAAATAAAACTAACTGGCAATATAGAAATAAGGGTAATGTATGTCAAAAACTTGTGCTCATCAACAATTGCACCGTCTCTCATAATAGTAACTATTGATAGTAATAACAAAAAATGGGACATGGGAAAATGAAAATAATTCAAAAAGTGATAAAAAGATGCCATGTTGGCAGGAAGCCAGGGGCATGGATACTGGTCATGGTACTATTCATCATAACTATTCACTGCAACATTCACATTTACTATTCATTCATCATAAATATGCTAAAAACAGTAACTCTAGAAAGTAAAGCGCACACGAAAAACTTTTATATGATTCGGATAACAATCTTATCTCCATCAGGCCACGCCTAGATAGTAAGCTATTTCACTAAGTAATGAAAAGATTATAACATATTAATTTCAGACACCCTCTTACTCTTGCCACCACCTCATTGTATCTAACTTAGTCAACCTTACTTAGCAAGAACCCCTTATCTTCAATTATGTTTGCTGCTTTCCTTGAGATCCCTACAACACAACAAATGACCTCCTGGTCCCAAAGAGACCAAAGTAAATATATAAAAAAAATGTCTAGTGAAAGACTTAATATGATAAAGGCTTGATGACGAAGACCAAAACGTCATCGAGATATGCATTATCATATTAGCCAAATGGGTTTCTTCTCGTTCTCTACGTTAACTGCTTCTCTCATATAAAATACAAGATATCTTATTCACATTTTTCAAAGCGTGAAATACTTCTCTTTATACAAGAGTTGTATTTCACCCAAACCCTAGTAAAGGAATATTAATATATACTTCCATGTACTTGATATACTTACCAAGGTAGTTATCTTTATTTGAAACTATTTAATATGTTATCCTCCTTACACGCCATCTTGCTTCTTTTATGCCTCTAAAAATATTCTCCAATATTTCACGTAATCTAATCTTAATTGATTCCCACTACTAGATAAATCACTAATAAAAGAAAACAAATATCTAATGAAAGAAATAAATAAATTATTATATTACTGACACAATGATGCTAATAATAAAAACATAACACTCTTTTAATCTAATCTTTCTTAATGTATATATGAGATTTTAATACGTATCATTGAAGTAATTTTATGATCAAAATTTAATTTACAATTAACTACTATTAACTCTATTTCTTTAGTACTTTTTAAATTTTCTCTATTTCTTTTTATCACTTTCTCCAAATCTTAATTACCTGTATCTAAAAGACAAAGTGTGTTTATTAAGAAAAGCCATAGAGTAAATTAAGTCTTGACAATAGAATTACTTAAATGACACGTGTTAATATCTCATTCAAACATTAATAAAGATTAGATCAAGAGAGAATCTAAATCAGAGTATAAAACCCTAACAAAGGGCAATTTCTATTTACTTTTAATTTTAATTTAAGGCTCAAGTTAAGAGATGCAAGAGATTTTTAACTATGGGCAAAGAATTAGTGATAAAGTCTAATCCTTATCTTTTTAGGGTTATTGCATTTACTAATAAATTAATGCATAATGTTGAATGCAAGTTAAACAAGAAAAATAAAAATAAAAGGATGCGGGTGTGTGTAAATAATTGGTATCCTAAAAAGAAAGTTACAAAGTTATTTTACTGTGTTTTAACCTAAAATATAGAGCACTCTAAACAAGAAAAATAAACTTTCCTCATAACTAAAAATAACAATTAAAAAATTGACAGTCACATTAATATATGAGAATTAAAACGAGTAAAAATAAAAACTAACCCAAATAAAAAGAAAGGAAATAAAAGTAAAACTAGTGAACTGGAAGTCTGGAAGTCATATAAACGAAATAGTAATAATAATAATAATAATAATAATAAAAATGAAAAGTCTATGAAATCACATAACTCGCAAATTTTCACATGTAGATTTCATGCAAACCCACTTCACATGCAATCAGATAAAAACAATTAAAGCTAAAGTAAATAAGATTAATTTTATTTCAAGAGCAGGTTTTGAAGCAAAAGTACTAAAGATTTCAGGTAAGTTACATGTACTGTTAACAAAAATCGATTGCAACTATTTTTTTTAAAAATAAAATAAAATGAAAGACAATCTGTTTTGGTTCGATTTTGGTTCAGCTCAAAATGATATGAGAGCTTCTATGCAAAATGTGGTTCTTTGGTGAAGATGGAGACTGAGTTGTCTGGAGACAGTTTTTTGGGATGGTGATGGCTGAGACAAACCTGAAATCACAACAAATAGCCGTTAGAGCCGGTGTTGGTGATAGTTGGCGATAGCACTCCGACGGTCAAGTCAATGGGAGGTTGAAGGAGGTGATGAGTTTCCAATATAGAAAAAAAGGTTGAGTGTTTTTGTGAATGAGTGAATTTAGTCCCTTGTGAAACCAACCTGACCTTCCTGACCTTTTAAGATGAACTGCCCTTAAAGGCGTCTTTGTGTCCTTTTAGACACACGTGGAGGGCTGCTACTAGTGGTTTCCCTTTTTAAGGGTAATTTGGTCTCTTTTAGAGAGGCTTTTAAGCAGCATGTCTTTAACTCTAATTGACCCATTTTAAATATACCAATTGGGTTGAAAAGCAGCTAATTTTGCTGGATATGATGCATGTGGTTTTGTTTGTGGTCCCCCTTTCTCGATTTGATTTTAGAGGTTTGTAAAAAGTTGTTCTAGAGACAATATGGATATTGTGTTGTAATGACGTGTCTTGTTATTGTTGGCGGAGTTTTCTCTATTATGTGGTCCCTGGCTGACATGTGGCAATGCAGGTATAATGGAGGTGATGCTTTCTATTATCATCAAATGATTTGGATGGTTGATGCTAATTCTTTGAGATCTTCTCATTTCATCTTCTCTTCTTAGCTTCCCTTTCATCATTTATCATAGTCCTAGGTCACACTTCCCATGTATCATTCCCTTAATACCTCTAGTCTACATTTTACCACCACCACAATCTAAATTATAACTAGTGGAAGAATCAAATCAATCTAGATTAAACTAATGTTTTGTTATTATTCTCGGTAATAGTGTCAAAAAATTGTGCAAATTTTAATATATCTGCAAGTCCATAGATCAATAGATAGAGACTAATGGTAATAAGATCAATCCCAGAAGAATTGCCAAAATTGAAAAGCCTAATTAAATCTCAATTAATATTAGTCCTAACTTAGTTGACGAAATTTAATTTTAAAGAAAATTAAACTAACTTAACTAAGAGAAGAATTAATACAAGGAAGAATTTAAAAGACAGGTTTACGAGGTTTCAAAATTTACCATGGTTCAGCTAAGTAATTATCTATTTATCAATTGATCTCCAATATTAGAATGACAACTTGAAGATAATCTATATTACTCTATGATATAACAATTAAGCCAAGTAATTAAATTTAAGATAATTTTTTTCGCTTCAATATATATGATTTCTAAATATTATATGTATCTCTTTGAAAAAGAAAGAAATAAAATTTCTTAAGCATTCTAAATATCTAATTTTACGAAAAACAAACGATGAAAGAGAAAATTAGGCTAATTATCAAGAACAAAATAATCAAAGCTAGCTGGCTTAAGGAAGCCAAGCATGTTTCCTTATTTCTTAATTCATTCCCGTGCATGCGTAAGTTAGATTTTCAACCGATTTGACTTTTGATTATTTTGCCTTAAATTCCACGTATAAAATTGGCCCGATTGCCCTCAAAATCAATTAATCTTCGATGCTATTTAAATTATTATTATTATTGTTTATACACTGTTCACTGTTAATCCATAATCCTCAATAATTCCTTATTCAATAAAATAAATTAAGTAACCAAAAATAACAAATAAAACTAACTGGCAATATAGAAAAAAGGGTAATGTATTTCAAAAACTTGTGCTCGTCAACAATTGCACCATCTCTCATAACAGTAACTATTGATTGTAATAACAAAAAATGGGACGAGGGAAAGTGAAAATAATTCATAAAGTGATATAAAGAAGCCATGTTAGCTGGAAGCCAGGGTCTTAATTAAAGGACTTCGAAAGAATTGAGATCAATACATTTCATACTTCACGTTCACTAAGCTATCAAAACAATCCCAATATTATAGCCCCTACAACATAATTCAGTACAAACCATTTATGATCTAAAACCTACATTAATTTGCAATCGTATAATCATAAGGACTCGATCAAATTCTAGTCTAGTACTAGCTTCAATATAATTTATCTATTAAAAAAAATTGAACTTCAATTCCATAATAGAGCTTGTCAAAGATTCTCAATGCTAGCTTTACGAACTTTTCTTCCTTTTTTTTTTAAATCAAGCACAAAATGGTTTTTGCAAAAGAAAATTCCTCTCAACGCTATATGCTTCATTTATCTCTAATCATTCACTTTAAGATTTCATTTAGTATTGAAGTTAGTCAGCTATACTATTTAAATTATAACATTAAAATATTTAGTAAACATTTACTATTATAACTTAGAAGTTAAAAATAGTTTCTACACATGAATTCCTTGAAACGCTACATGTTTCATTTATCCCTAATAATTCACTTTAAAATCCTGACATTTGATTTTGATATTAAGTGGTTGTAACTTTTAAGTTATAATACTAAAATATTTAGTTAATGTATACTTGCTATTGTGACTTGAAAGGTAGAGTTAATTTGAGTCGAAACTTATATAATAAAAAATGATAACATCTTTACTATTTTATTAAAAATATTATTTAAATTTTATATTTATTAAACATTGTCAACTTTTATTTTATAATTATAATTTTTTTTACATTAATTGTGTTTTAAAAGGTACAATATTTTAATATAAAATGGGACCTAAATTAAAATTTTCAAAAAATATTAAATGAAAATGAATATGCATATAGTTGATCTAGTTGTTTGTTAACTTCCTCATCCGTAAGCAGCTGACGCAGTGTGGCACCGTAAGTTCATGTTAAAAAGCCCAACGTGCTGCAGAAATTTGAATTTCAAACTACAGACAGTTTTTCAATTCAACACAATTATTTTTGAAAATTAAAAATAAAAAAAAATTTACAGATGGTAAGAAGAATTAAATCAAACGGTTGACATAGTCCTACGTTGGCCAAGATTGAGTCATCTGATCCACGACCAACGGGAACCATTATAAGATATCTGAAAAGTGAATTAAAAACTGAGTTTGATCATCACCATATACAATATACACTCCGCGGGCGTTCTTATTTTCTTTTAGGCAAACACATTTTTAAATCATTAGATCAAAATCATCATAAGTCGAATAATAAATTAATTTTTGAATAAGAAAAAAGAAAGGACGAATTTAAATAATTAATTAATTGTCAAGTAGGTGATGGCAGAATTATAATCGGCTAATGGGTTGGCAGACTCCGTCTGTTGAGGGAGAAACAACGGCGGAAATAACGGAGACCAACCACACCCACATTATCAAGAAAAACTAACCCACGCTCATGTATGAAGCATGGGTGCGTGCTGGAACATTTTGATTTTGGCAAGGAGAGCGAAGACAATCATGAAAATTCAATTTATTGATACTAAAAATTGAATTTATTGTTTGTATATAGAGTAGGAAATATCCTTTATTGATATTTTATTTGCACAGTTTTTCCTCCTAGCACATCAATATGATAAATAATTTAACTGATTATTTTTTGTAATGGACTATGGTAATTTGATTGAATAGTGCATAGTGTCTGTGTGTGGACTACATGTTGTAGGAGTTATGAATTTTGAGTACTGTAATGTATTTTATTTTCTATGTTTAAAAAAATAGATACTTGAATATTAAAAAAATAATCATAAATTATTGAAATTTGTCAAAAATTATCAACATGGATTATCAACCTAATCGAGAATTATCAATTTTATATTCTTTTTGTGATTGCAAAATTTCCCTCTTATTCCTGAATCACTATTTTTATTTATGATTAATTCAATTACATTACCATAGTAATTCTTATAATTTTGGTTGAGTAGTTTTCCCTTTCATCCAACTCAAAAACTTAAAATTACACATTTAAAAAAATATTTGGACTTTATTTTCAAAAATGTCGTTATTGTAATATTTAAATTTTCACTGATTTTCTTTTCAGAATAACTTATTTTATATTTTTTAAAATAACTTTAAATGGTTAAAAATAATCCACAAATATACAAATAGAAAATTAGAATGATGAGCTAGCATGTGAGGTGTGGCACACTTGTATGCGGGTGACATGAATGCGTAACAATACCCTAATGGTGCGTTTGGCATATTATATTGTATAATATTATATTGTATTATTTTAATACTTGTGTATTGTATTATATTAGTACTGTATTATAACAATAATGTACAATGTTTAGTGCTCCAGCGTATTGTATTAATTTTTTTGGATTAATTTAAATTAAATATTATATTATATTAATATATTTAAATTGTATTAATATTTTATTATTATTATTATTATTATTATTATTATTATTATTATTATTATTATTATTATTATTATTATACAACATGGGTTGGCTTGTAATACAGCGCAACATGTCATGCAGCTGCCTTTATTATTTTTTTAATATTGCTGATGTAACCAGCCACCGATACCATCCTTTTAATTGCTTAAAGCGGCAAATATTAAAAGACACTATCATACAGCTCCCTCTTTTTAGGAAATATTAAGATAATCACTCAAAACTAGTAAATTATCAAAGACCTCCTCAACTTTACACAAAAAGATACTTCATTTTTCTTTTGATTCATGGAAAATATAGTTAATTTATTTAACTTATATACTAATGAAAGAAATATAATTAAATAAAATTAATGGGACTAATTCATTTAAATAAAAATAATTATATTATTTTCTTAATATTACATAATAAATTTAATGATATTTTGCTTTAAAAAATGTAACTTATGTACTAATGAGAATACTATTTAAATATAATAAATGAAAATAAATTATATATTAATTAAACGATTTTTAATTTATTAATTGCACTATTTTTAATATTACGTAATAAATGTAATGATATTTTGTTTACAAAACTATCAAAACAATTTTATCAACTTTTAATTACATTAGAATCCAAGTATCTAAACATATAATGAAATTGATTTATTTCTAAATATTTAGAAAAAATCAATCCCAATATCTCATGATACACTCAGGGACTCAAATCCCTACCTACTAAAATGAGGACAATGTTTATCCAACTACCAAATAATTATCATTCCAAACATTGTAATTACCCCTCAAGTAATGTTGTTATTATTAGTGGCTAATATTAATATGTTTTATGTATACCCTCTAAAAAAATATTCATATATTCGAAAAATATAAAGCATCTAATATTTGATATTTTTTAATAAAACTCAAAAACAATCTCTTGTGCAAATTAATTCATACTATCTTATGTGAGATTAATTACTTTATTTAATCCTTTTTGCTATAACAATTTTTTTGTTAAACATTAATCAAATTCATAATGGTACATAACGTGAATAATTACAATTTGAATGCAAATAATATTGAATAAGGTTATATTATATTATACTTATGGTTATATAATTTAAGCATGACAATTATATTTCTAAATTAAATCAAATTATTTGAGTAATACTGCACTCATTAGATGGCTACATGATTTGTCTACTAAATGATGTGCAACTATTACAAAATATATCTACATTTATATCTATATTTTTTTGAAATTAAGTTAATTTATATCACAACTAAAAAAATTATTAAATTATATAAAAGTATGAAAAATATAAATTCATTTTCATGGTAGGCAGTATGTTTTGCTAAATTTACTTTTAAAACTTTCTATGCCATTGGGGAGAAATATAGTATTTTGAATTCATTTTTATTTATACGTCTTAAGCTTGTTATAATCTTTGCGACATAAAATATGTTTCATTGTACTTCTCGCTAAATTTAGTTTATATAATTTTATTCTAGTGGTAAAAGAAATGGAATTTGAATATAATTTTTTCAATTTAGCTTAATAACAACTAAATTTACTCCGGTGAATTCGAACATCAACTATTTTTTTTAACTCAAAGCATTTACAACTGCATTAACTAGTACCCACAATTTCATTATTAATATATTTACAAAGTAATATATCTCATCTATATTAAATTATCAATATAGTTGTAGAAAATTAATTTTATATTAGCCCAAAAGTTTTAAATATATCTTTTTATGTAAAATTTACACAGAAAAAATTTCATCTTGGCAGGTAAAACTACCGCCTCAATGAAAATATTATTTACAAATTACAAAAATGAATTTTTAGATTTTGAGTGGTCACAACAAATTTATCAGTGGAAGTTTTGTCATCCATCATCACTCTTTTGTTATTTTTTTATTAATTTGAAAACTTTCATATTTTTTTTCTAATTTCTACCGAAAATATAAATACTCACATTGTGACTTTTTTTTTTTTGGAAACCCTAGCCGCTCTTCTGAAATCATCAAACACACTCACTCACATCAAACCCGCACAAGCCGGCAAGCAAGCAGTTATCGTCGTCTTCATCATATGCCCGTTACGGTCCTGTGTATCAGCCACTAGTCGTCACCATATCTCACTTTCTCTGTACGCAAATCCTAGACCTACGAGCTTAATCAAGTGGTGGATTTCAATAAGAAGCCGTCATTGACCGTTTGAAAGAGCCATCATCTCTTGCGCTGCCAAAGCACGAAGAAGGTTGAGGATTGAATTCATTAAAACTGATCAGGTTATAACTTGTAATAAGAAAAAGGAAGAAAGGCAAAAACAGTTCAAAGCCAAACGCCGAAACCCGATTCCCAGATTCCCAATTTTCTAAAGCCACAAACCCGAGGAATTCATAACCAAGCAGGTGTAGTTTTTATTTCTTTACTTATAGGTGGAAAAATAAGAATTTCATTTTTTAAAATTATTTTACTTCACTAATGAGAATTAAAAACATGGGCAGGGATTGAAAGCAAGATGAAGAGCGACAAAAAGCCTGGAAAGAAACCAAAGCTAGGTAGTAAAACCTTTATTTATTTTTTACCTCTTAACATTTGGATTTAGAATGAACTTTTGAAAACTTGCTAGTTCATAATTCTGAATATTGTTTCTTTTTTGGCCAATGTGAAGCTGTGTCAGTTTGGTATTGTGGTTTTAAATCCTTTTATAAAACATAATTGTTAAACGTATGTTTTTGCCCCAAAAGATTTATTTACTGAATCTTGTTTTGTATTTTCCACAGAATCCTTTGTGAGGGAAAGGAATGCCGAAGACTATGAACCCAAAGGAAAACACCACGACCTTCAAAAGTAGGTGAAGACATCCAAGATGTATCCAAAATCGAGCCAGAAAAAGAGTTTTCGGGTTTGAAGCTGTTTCTTTTGGTATTGTTTTCTTTATTTTTGTAATTTATAGTTGAATATTATGAATTTGGTGTTTTAGTAAACCAAATATTTCATCATTTATTGTTTTCGGTTCATTTTTTACAATACTTGCTCCAACGCGAATCAGTGACCTGACCTGAATTTGAAATCCAAACCATTTTGTAATCTATACCGTATTGCAACCTGAAAAACTACGAATGAAAACCAAATCGAACTGAATTTGAAACCAAATCAGTATGCTGGTCCGAGAATAAATTTTATGTTTTAATATTGCTATTAAAAATTTTTTTAAAAAAATATGATGGTAAAAAATTGTATATAGTTTTGTGCTTATTTCGTATTAAAGTCTGATTTTTTTTCCTATTGAAAATAAAACTTATTTGATCCTACCCATGAAGTTAGGACATGCATTGGAAATTCTTAATATTATTTATTTTTTCCCAGCCTTGTTTTCTAATTTCATTTATTTATTTATTATTATTTTCTTTTTTGGTATGCAGAGACTCTTGAAATATAGCAGCATTTGAAGTCTAGCTTTTGGAAGCTGTAAATTGATTTAGTTTTATATTGGTTTTATTTGATGTTAAATGTTTTTAAAACCTATTTAGATGAATGGAAATTTTGATTTGCTTTACTTTTTAGAGCACTGGATAAATTAATGGTGCATTATAATTTCATTTACAAACAAATGACATAAACCATTTTAAAAAATTAAATTAAACACGCCTAAATCATAATCATAAATGTTGTTACTATATTGTTATATTTTCATAATGCCATACATTACTCGTATTAAACATTGAAAAGTTATTTTAAGTCCTAAAAAATTAAAGAAGTATATTGATGTTTAAAAGAGGATGAAACTCGTTAAAAAAAATGTTGTTACTATATTGTTATATTTTCATAATGCCATACATTAGTCATATTAAACATTGAAAAATTATTTTAGTTAAGTCCTGAAAAATTGAAGAATTATATTGATGTTTATAAGATACTCGATAAAAAAAATGTTGTTAACAAATTATAATTATTTAAATGATAAATGAGCATAAATGTGAACAAAGGTCAAAATTTCAAATATACATCATTAAATTCATCATCGAATCTCGGGAAGTGTTAAATAATGATTTCATCCAAAAAAATGATATTTCGAACACCTAAGTGTTGTAACTTGCAGAAATCAATTGTGTAATCAAAATGTTAATGATATCTTAGTAATCTAAAAGAGTGCCAAAATAGCGTAGGACATATGTACATTCTTATTATATTTAACTATAAATCCCACGAGGTATGATATTAATAATAATAACCGTAGTAATATTAAAAATAAATAATAATAGTAGAAGAAATACAAATAAGATAATAATATTATTTATAATAACATGAATTTTTTTTATTGAAGTAATGAAAAAATAAAGAAACTATTTTGAAAAGAAAATAGAGTGGTGAAAATTTTATACATTTTGAGTGTTTTTTATTAAATTTATTTTAAAGATAAATAATTAGAATTAATTGAAATGATATAATGGCCTATCCAACAAGCACACAGGAAAAAAATAAAAAACTGGAGATGTTCAACAAAAATAGATTAACTAAGCTTCAGTCTTGTAAGTTAAACTATTTTTGTAACTTAACTTATATCATCATAGCTTTAGAAGTATAGCAATTGCAATCATTCTTAATTGTTATTTATTTATTTACCGTTGACGTTATGAAAAACAAAAGCAATTAATTTGAAAAGTAAAGAGAAAGATGAAAATAAATGCATAAATTTATTTTGAATATAACTAAACACTATTAATTAAAATGATTATAATGAGAATAGATATGTATAAAATTAAAAGCTCAAGTATACATACAATCAAATTCAAAAGATCTCATGAAGTAATGAAGATGAAAAAAAAAAGTACTTAGATTATGGACTCAAAATTTTGAAAATGTTGAAGGGTTGCCATAAACAATTCTTAGTATTGTGTGGTAAATTGATATTTGTTAAAATAGTAAGGGGTCAACCATAATTCACCTTATTGATATAATTGTTATTTTAAAAACGTAATTTATTATTAATTAAAAAAGGACCTGGAACATGTACCGATAGTGTTGGAATATAATAAAAATAATAGAAACATAAAACCAATATAAGAGTTTAACAAGAGTTGAGCAGCATAACCTAAAAGTTTGAAAAACTTAACAAGAATATGATAAAGTTTAACAATAAGTCGAGATCTATAAAATGAACTTGAAATATCCAAGAAAAATGTTAGAATTCAATGAAAAGAGTTGCAATACAAAACCAAAAAGTAGTGGGAATAAGAGTGGAAAAAGTTAACCAACAAGTTGAAATAACTTACCAAGAATTTGATAAATTCAAACTCGAAGTAGGGATCTAAAAAGTAAATTTGACATATTATCTAAAATGTTGGAATTCAATAAAAAGAGCAGAAATATTAAACCAAAAAGTGGTGGAAAAATAAGTTGGAACAACTTAGTAATAACTAGATAAAGTCTAACAAAATGTAGAAATATAAAAAATAAACTTGAAATATCAACCTAAAAATTTAGAATTTAATGGAAAGAGTAGAAATATAGAACCAATAACTGGTGGAAAAATGAGTTGAAACAATTTACAAAAAATTTGATAAATTTTAACGAAAAGTAGGGATCTAGAAATTGAACTTGAAAATTCTAAACAAAATGTTGGAATTCAATAAAAAGAATAGGGATATATAACCAAAAAGTGATGGAAAAAAGAGTTGAAGGGATTAACCTTAAAATTCGGAAAGAGTTACTAAGAATCTGATAAATCCAACAATAAGTTGGGATCCAAAATTAAACTTGAAACATTCACGAAAAATATTGAAATTAAATTAATAGAGTAGAAATATAGAACAAAAAAATGGTAGAAACAAGAGTTAAGGAGCAAGTTTGAAGAACTTAACAAGAATATGATAAAGTTTAACAATCAGTCGAGATCTATAAAATGAACTTAAAATATCCAAGCAAAATGTTAGAATTCAATAAAAAGAGTTGGAATACAGAACCAAAAAGTAGTGAGAACAAGAGTGGAAGAAGTTAACCTAAAAATTGAAATAAGTTACCAAGAATTTGATAAATTCAAGCGCGAAGTAGGGATCTAAAAAGTAAATTTGACATATTTACATAAAATGCTGGAATTCAATAAAAATAGTAGAAATATTGAACCAAAAAGTGGTGGAAAAATAAGTTGGAACAACTTAGCAATAACTAGATAAAGGGCCCGTTTGGGATTGCGGTTGAAATTCAATAAGCTACTTATTTTATAATTTTTGATACCAATAGTGTTTGGTAAATTTTGTAAAAGTAATTTATTTCATAATTTTTTCTATTTTTTCAGCAGCTTTTAAAAACAGGGAGGAGGTTGCTTTTCATAAGCAGCTTATTTAATAAGCTGCCATACCTTTTTAAAATTTCTATTATAACCCTAGATTTTAATAAAAAGATAATTATATCTTATTTATCTAAAAACCCTAATATATAAATCATACATTTATCTTTATCATATTTTATGTAATAGATTATAAAGTTCTTTTGATTTTTTTAATTGATTTTTTTAATGTAATTTTACATATTTAAGAAAAAAGATATGTCTAAACAATTTTATTAAACATATTCTAAAAATAAAAAGTAATTAAAACTTATGTTTATTTTGGTCATTATAGAATAAAACAGCATGTTCGTAATAAAATTTACTAAACACATACACTCTACTTTTCAAACTCACAGCAAACGCAACAGCACAATTTACCAAACGCCAACCTACTTTTTTAATCAGCAGCTTATTTTATCTGCATAGCACAAACAACTTATTTCATCAGCCTCTGCAATCCCAAAGTGTCCCAAAGTCTAACATAATATAAAGATATAAAAAATAAATTTGAAATATCAACTTAAAATTTTGGAATTTGATGAAAAAAGTGGAATTATAGAACCAATAACTGGTGGCAAAATGAGTTGAAACAACTTACCAAAATTTGATAAATTTTAACGGAAAGTAGGGACCTAAAAATTAAATTTGAAAATTCCAAACAAAATGTTGGAATTCAATAAAAAGAGTAAAAATATAGAACAAAAAAGTGGTGGAAAAAAGAGTTGAAGGGGTTAACCCTAAAATTCGGAAAGAGTTACGAGGAATCTAATAAATCCAACAATAAGTAGGGATTAAAAAATAAACTTGAAACATTCACGAAAAATATTGAAATTAAATGAAAAGAGTAGAAATATAGAACAAAAAAATGGTGGAAACATGAGTTGAGGAGCATAACCTAAAAGCTTGTAGAACTTAACAAGAATATGATAAAGTTTAATAATCAGTTGAGATTTAGAAAATGAACTTGAAATATCCAAGAAAAATGTTAGAATTCAATGAAAAGAGTTGGAATACAAAACCAAAAAGTAATAAGAATAAGAGTGGAAGAAATTAACCTAAAAATTGAAATAAGTTACCAAGAATTTGATAAATTGAAACGCGAAATAGGGATCTAAAAAGTAAATTTGATATGTTTACCCAAAATGTTGGAATTCAATTAAAAAAAACAAAAATATTGAACCAAAAAGTAGTGGAAAAATAAGTTGGAACAACTTAGCAATAACTACATAAAGTCTAACATAATATAGAGATAAAAAAAACTTGAAATATCAACCTAAAAATTTGAAATTTGATGAAAAGAGTAGAAATATAGAACCAATAACTAATGAAAAAATGAGTTGAAACAACTTATCAAAAATTTGATAAATTTTAAAGGAAAGTAGGGACCTAAAATTTGAACTTGAAATTTCCAAGTAAAATGTTGGAATGAAATAAAAACAGTAGGAATATAGAACAAAAAAGTGGTGGAAAAAAGAGTCGAAGGGGTTAACCCTAAAATTCGGAAAGAGATACCAAGAATCTGATACATCTAACAACAAGTAGGGATTAAAAAATAAACTTGAAACATTCACGAAAACTATTGAAATTAAGTGAAAAGAGTATAAATATAGAACCAAAAAATGGTGGAAACAAAAGTTGAGGATCATAACTTAAAAGTTTGAAGAACTTAACAAATATCTGATAAAAGTTTAACAATCAGTTGAGATCTAGAAATTGAACTTGAAATATCCAAGCAAAATATTAAAATTTAATGAAAAGAGTTGGAATACAGAACCAAAAAGTAGTGGGAGCGAGAGTGGAAGAAGTTAACCTAAAAGTTGAAATAACTTATTAAGAATTTGATAAATTCAAACGCGAAGTATGGATCTAAAAAATAAATTTGACATATATATTCAAAATGTTGGAATTCAATAAAAAGAGCAAAAATATTGAACCAAAAAGTGATGTAAAAATAAGTTGGAACAACCTAGCAATAACTTGATAAAGTCTAACAGAATATAGAGATATAAAAAAAATTGAAATATCAACCTAATAATTTGGAATATAATGAAAAGAGTGGAAATATAGAACCAATAACTGGTGGAAAAATGGGTTGAAACAACTTAACAAGAATTTGATAAATTTTAACGGAAAATAGAGATTTAGAAATTGAATTTGAAATATCCAAACAAAATGTTGGAATTCAATAAAAAGAATAGGAATATAGAAATAAAAAGTGGTGGAAAAATAAATCAGAAGAATTTACCAAAAATGAGATAAAATTTTAAAAATTGTAGAGATATAAAAATAAACTTGAAATATCCACCTAAAAAGTTATAAGTTGATGAAAAGAGTGGAAATATAGAACCAAAAGCTAGTGGGAAAATGAGTTGAAACAACTTACCAAAATTTAAATAAATCATCACGAAAAATAAGAATTTGAAAAGTAATTTTGAAACATGCATTATAAATATTAGAATGTGATAAAATAAGTAGGAATATAATTATTTTATTATATATTTATAGTTTTTTTTATATTTTTTATACTATTTGTAACTTTAAAATTATTACAATCTTTTTCCTCATTTAATTACAATTTTATCTTTTTTTCTATTTTTTATAATTTTTCATATTAAAAACAAATAAAACATAATTTTTATTATATTAACCGGTTGTACCGGTTGCATGCATGCTTTGTATGAGATACACCGCTGCATGCTAGGCTGACTCATAAAAAACAAAAGCAAAAGTCAAAAGCAAAAACAAAAACAAAAGCAAAAGGGGCAAGTAAAATAAAATTAAAAAAAAGCAAGCGGCAGCCGCGTTAGCTTGACGCATCAATATAATAAAACTGTAGTTCTTTATATACTAAACATGGGTATCCATAAATTTAATGTAATGAGGGATTTTAACACAATAAAGATATAAAATTTAAAAAATTCTCTTTTGATTGAGAAATTTTAGAATATTTAAGATGTATTATAATTAATTAATATATATATAATTAAATTTAGTATAATCATTATTTATATAAATTTTTTTAAAATAAATAAATATATAATATTATTTATTTATTATATAATTAATATAATACCTCATATGTATTATAAAATTACTCTTTCCGATCCGCCGAGATTTGCTAAACTAATGTCGGCGTGTGCGTCAGGAAGGGGACACCAAATATTAAAGACGTGGCATCATTGTGCTGGATGGAATTTGGGCAATCTCGTCATTTTAATTGTCAATTGCCGCTATAAAATGACGATCTCGAGCCATGACTCGGCATCATTTCTCACAGTAATCTTCACCATCAATTCCATAAGAGTAGTGCTTGGTATAGATAAAGATGAGAGAAAAAGATGAGAGAAAGACGAGAGAAATTTGCTCTCTCTACCCACCCACCCCACTCTCTCTTCTCTTTTGTTCTTTTTTCTCTTATCTTTAGCTGTACTTAGCATTTTTCTTCGATAAAAGGCCTCCTAATCTCTCTGTCAAGGTAATAATGATTATAATTGCTCCCCTTAGCTTTTTGGTTTTTTTTTTAAATTAAAATTTATTTTACCGATTAATCTAGCTGCTATGATGCTGTGCTATGTCGATTAATTCGCAAATTGGATTTTTTTTAATTATTATTGTTTATCTGGACATGGTGATATGCTATTTATAAGCTTTTCATTAGCTGTAATTTTTTTAGGCGATAGCTTATTTGTTGTTTGAGGTTATAATTATGGCGATTTAACACTCAAATCAGCCTCGTTGATTCTATTTAGGGTTTTGATTTGATGGTGTTATAGTACTCTCCCGGAGATAATTTTGAATTTGTTAGTGTTAATTATAGGCATATCTTGTAATTCTATAAGATTTATGGAAAAAGATTAATTAAAAAAAGAAAAAAGAAAAAAGAAAAAAGAAAAAGATATGCACAAATATTTTCTTATGATTGATCGTTCGTGAAAATATCTTTTTTTATTTTTTGATCTATCTAGAGATGTACAACTTTTATAGGTTTTCTATCAGTTTTTCTTCCTAGCGAGACCTGCCCGAAGGTGTCTTTGAATTATGCAGTGACTATATCTTATACAATTCTGTGTTGTTGGTTACGATAATATTGTTTGTTTTGTATGGATATACTCCGATATGGTGTTTCTTTGTGAAAACCCTCACCGGCAAGACGATTACTCTTGAGGTGGAAAGCTTCGGCACCGTTGATAATGTCAAAGCTAAGATCCAGGACAAAAGGGATTCCACCAGACCAGCAGAGGCTTATCACTATAACTTTGGAGGTCGAAAGCTCTGACACAATCGACAATGTCAAGGCTAAGATCCAAGACAAGGAGGGCATGCCACCTGATCAACAGAGTTTGATCTTTGCCGGCATACAACTTGAAGATGGTCGTACTCTAGCTGACCATCCACTCTGCATCTTGTGCTCCGTATCCATGGAGGTTTCTTAGTTTGGTCATCTGGGTGTGTGTGTGTCTTATTTGCTTCGGTTTGTCATGGTTAATGTTTGCTTGCCATTGGTGAAATGGCTTAAATAAGTTGCGATAACTATTTTAAGTTTATTTTCGTTTGTGGTTGTTGAACTCTGTTTTTAAGATATTGATATGGTCCCACTAAGGTCGCATTATAATATCTAAGAATCTTTTTCTTTATAAATTCATGTTTAATGTACATTACTTATACTGGTTGATCGCCCATTTCCTGTTTGATATCTGTGTTGGTGTTTCGATTTATTTCAATTAAACAAAGTGTAAATGTATCTGCATTTTCTTCTAAATTCTAATATAGTTGGGGAAGCATCAATCAACCCCCTTATAAAATGACAATTTTGGTGTTTATGGTGAGGGAAAATTTTCAGAAAAACAAAATCCCGAGGGCTCAAATGTTTGCCTAATTTAGCCTATCTCATCGGCACTTAAAAACTTTTTCATCGCTGGTCTTACAAATGAAGCCTGAAACCGTGTACCATTGCATATTCAATTTCTAATTTTCCGGTTATTCTTCTGCCTGTGCAGCTTGGCTGTTTGGCCGCTTCATGGCCATCAATAGTCACCATCGTTTTTGCTGAACTATGTACAACATTTGGATCAAGCAATGGTTAATTACAACAAGATTTGTGGAAATTCTCTTTTACTTCTTCTTCTTCTTCTTATGGCATTGACTCTTCTGTTTTCTTCTACAGGTATCACCAAATGTCATCGCCGAATATCTGTAAGTCACTTTTGTTTATGTATATTTTGTAAATTATTGGATAATTTTGTTTGTTTCGTTTGCCTGTGTATTAATTTATTTGTTTTTATTTATCTGGAAAAAAACAGTAGGAGAGAGCATTGAGGGTATCAGGGGTTCGTTTGATTCGAAAAAAAATGTGCACTGTGTTGATTTGAAAAACCGAAAGCAAATGTCATCTATCTCTTCCTCTGTAATTGTTAAGAGTGTGTATGCGTGAGCGTTTGTTGGGCTACGTGGTTTTAGTTGAAGGTTGTATATATCATACATGTGTACATATGCACAGCGTGTGTGGATTACAAGGAACTGTAAGGTGGTTTGTATATTTTGAAATTATTGCTAACTAATTATCTGGTGTATATTGATTTTGGGATTATTATTATGTATTTGGTCAGTGAGTAAAAATAAACACAGGGGAAGGAAATGTTACTGGCAGTAGTATGTTATTCATGTTTTTGGTTTGTAGTTCAGTAGTTACTTTAGCAACTGAACTGGAACTCTGTTGAATAGTCAAGGACTTTAAGCTGAATGAAGATTTAGTTGATTATGTCTCTAGTAGTAAACAAAAAAATATGATGCTGAACTTGAAACATTGCAGTAGTTTGTTGTGATAAACAAGAATAGGCATTCCTACTCATCGACGTTGTTTAAATTGGCAATTAGGGGTTTTGTAGATAAAGAATTTTCATCGAAAACTAAGAATTCTAAATTTCTTGTGATTTGTGGGGAGAAAGGATTGTAGGAGAAGATTAAATTGGTTCTTATTGATTTGCAAAACAGGCTTAATTGGTACAAGAAGAAAGTCTATATAGCGATCAAGGTGAGATTAATAGGAATGCAACATATTAAGAGCGGAGAGTTACTTGATTGTATCATGGAAATGATGGTGGGTAATGAATGATTTTGTTTGATTAGCATTGAAATCACTCAAGAGTAATCGGGAACTTCATTTGATTATCCTAATAAGTTTGTCAATTGCTTCATTTTTCTTTTCTGTATTCATTTATTTGATTTTTTATGTAGGTGCTATCATTGGAACACAATAATGAAGTTAAAGGAGAGTCTCAATTTGATGAAATACATTGACAGTCACTTTGAAGGGCCTTCTCTTTTCCCTGATGGAAGATTTAAAGAGAACATTATTACTTGTTTTCTACAATTTTTTTTCAGATGCATAACTTTTGCTTCATAAGAGAGAATTTGCAGAAGAGTTGTTTTCCTGCACTGACACATTCAATGAAACCATGCGTTCTTCGCTCGAAGGAGATGGAAATAAAGCGTGTGAGTTGCTCACTTACCATAAAACTTCTTTATTCTAACTGAAGCACTTGTAACACCTTGGCAAACTGTATCAGGTGCTGCATTTGATTATTTTGAAACGCCTCTCTCCGAGTTCAATGATGGGCCTTTTCTTCTAGGCCAGTTCAGCCTAGTAAGTGAAAATCTTATCCTCATTGTGGCAGTTTTTGCTAGCTTTTTGCCATTTAATGATTCCTATATTCATAAAGCATGGAAAGCTAGATCACAGTAGTGAGCTCCTAATGCAATATAGAATCGTATAGACTTCGCTGCAGTTTCAGCAATCCATTATGTTTGGCATAACTGGATTTATTGATTACTATGAAAGTAGAATAAATTTAATTTGTGCTTGATCTTTGTTTATAGGCGGACATAGCTTATGCTCCATTCATTGAAAGATGTCAGCCTTTCTTATTGGAAGTGAAGAAGTATGACATCACTGCAGGGAGGCCTCAACTGGCTACTTGGATTGAGGTATAAGGAATTTGTTTAAATGTATTGAATAGTCAAGTATTTTATTAAGTAATAGTTAACACATGGAAATAATGTAAACGAAATCGTATATAATTTTTCACTGATATTTCATGTTGTTAATTAATATGCTCTGTAGGAGATGAAGAATGAGGCTTTCAATCAAACCCGCCGTGATCCCAAGGAACTTGCTCAAACCTACAAGAAACAATTTGTTGTATTCCCAATTTATTACATTATGAAACGAAATTTAGATGCTTTGAAATGGTTGTAGACTTCCAGATGAAAATGGTAACCAACTTATTTCCAAACTCACTGCTTCTGCCGGCTAAGATCTGAATTGTGGCCATACACTCTCTTCGGTCTCAAAATGACATAATCAGTCACGTCGTTGTGTTCTAACAGTGGCGCCAAGATTCTCCAGTTCAAGCGTGGATTATTACTAGTGTTATTATAGACAACATTGCACTGTATTTTCAGAAAAGCTAGTCGTAGAATTGTGCAGTATAATTTAGTATATCAATGAACACTGCGGCACTGAAAATGTTGCATCGTATTACACGACTATAGTTAATTTTCTTTAGTAACAGTTTGTGAATCATCAATTAACCAAACAAGTTTTCTAAGTTCTAAAAGACATGAAAATTCCATGACAACTGCTTCAAAGACAAAAACCAACATCTCCAGGTAAATAATTCTAAGGCTAACAGAAACCTTCCACTGTTTATATTTCAAGACTTGTAACTTGATGGCTTTGATGCAATCAAATCTCAAAAATCTCAATTAATCAAATCTATTCATTTCCAGGATTCTGTAAATAATCTGCCGAAATAAAGCAATAAAAAAATAAAATTGGAGATAAAGAGTTAGTAGAAGATCGTAATCAGCCTCAAATTTGTAAATAATGATAGTAAGAAACTGTATTCCATTGAAGAGAACCTATAGACAGCCATAACCGCAAATCAATCCAGTAGATAAATCCAGTATTGTTAGCTTAATAGTCTATTAATTTAGACTTATTCTTCTTAAATTCAACAACAAAATCCCTTGAACTCTTGTGCCACATTTTCAATTTCAATATCCAGCCGTGGAGTGGACATTTCAGAGGGCTCCAAAACTATCTTCATAGATGAAGCCAACCATTGGATCAGAACAAAGAAAAATTAGAAGAGACAGGCGAACAGCCTGAAAGAGGGAACTCTTGGGATTTTGAAGATATATTAAAACACAGTTCCAGTTCAGTTGAGTTTAAATTACAGTTATTTAAAACTGCCCTAGTTCCAGTTCAGTTGAGTTTAAAATACAGTTATTTAAAACTGCCCTCACTCGGAAAAGGACTCCCCCATAATCTGCACATTTGAAGAACTTTGCTTCAGCGGGTGATACAGGAATACAAAAGGTTAGAAAAGCCATGGCCAAACAGCACAAACTCTACACGAGTATATGTTTGCAAACATAAAGCAGATTGTTGATTGAACTACTTGAGCAATACTTTCGATATCTTCCCCATATACACAACTAAAAAACGTAAGGAAAGCCCTGCTGAGATATAGCAAAACAACACCAGCACCTACTAGAATCCATGGCCCTGAAATATTGAAAAATAAAAAATGAAAAAGAGGAATTAATATAGATGAAGAAACTTGAGAGCATAAATCAAGAGAATCATTTTTGGAGGATTCTCTTTCATGTCAATTGTAAAAGGAGATGATGACCTGCGATCTCCAGTAGCGAGAAGGATGGTTAGTGCAATCACTGTGTTGCAGTTTTCCACTTGCCAAGGTTATTTGCAGCAACAGCCTGCAGGGGACCAATAGTCCAATACAGACATTATCATTATTCATGGCTATTAATCAAATTTGTTGACAAGCTAGACAAATTTTTATTTTTGAAAAAGTAAGACGTATGAGTGACTATATGAGGTCGAAATACCGAAAATTGACCTGGTGACAATCAAATCTTTTACAATCAATTAATATGTTTTGGTTTAAACTAGTTCCACAACAATTCTTCAATAATAAAATGAGTAGGTGAAATTGATGTAATGTAAATTATTTGTATTAATGATCTGATGCAAGCTAAAATGTGTAAGGTTAAAAGAACTCTAAAATTAATTGCATTGTAACATGATGTTTCCTTTTTGGGCTTCAAATTAAAGGGGAAAAAAATTGGACTTCTTTAAGGAAATAAGTCCTTGAAGAAGGTTCAATCTCAAAAGGAACAAACTTAGAAATAGCAACACTAGTTTCAGAATGAAATTTTCTTGAGAGCAAGAATCAAGACTAGCATTAGGAGGATAAGTATAGTATTTTTTACTATAAACACAAGGTAACACATATCCAAAGATTGAATGGCTGCCGTTTTGATGAATTTGGAGACTTTGAGACATCCTAATCTAAACTGGCTTCATTAGGATCCAACAAGATTGTTACAATCGACATGAGTCCCCCATTCTGGTGTACTGAGCAATTTTAATGTAGTTTTGTCATAGGCCATGGGTTTTCATTTTTCTCTTCTTCATGAGCGACATGCATCACATTAATTGGATCAGATTTATACATGTTGGAATCACCAATAGCATCCACTTCCTTTGCATGTTCAACATGCATCTTTGATGTGTTCTTCATGGAACTTGATCTTGTGGTAACCATGATGCACAAATGGGGGAAAAAAAAAGAAGAGAAAATCTAAAACAAAGAAGCTCTAGAGAGAGAGGCTGCCGTTTGGATGAGAAAGAATGAGAAAAGCAAACTAAACAAGAGCTCTTATTTAGAGAGATAACCCTAAATTAGGGGTGGCAATATAGGTTAAGATTCGTTTACTTGATTCGATTCAATGAGAATTAAATGGGTTTGGATTTTAAAAAAATTGATTCGTTTAATAAATTGGTGAATTTGATTCGATTTGCTAATTAAACGAATCAAATCCGAATTTAAAGATATTTAAAACAATCACTGTCAAAGTACTAGAAATTATTAGTACAAGCTCGCAAAGATGTAAATATCACATATGCTTTTAATTCAGATTTCCTAATCCAAATTTGTCTAGTAAAGTTACCTTTACATTTAAGCTTAGAATTAGAAGCATGTCTAGATTTATCATATAATGATAAATTAGATGAAATAACTTTCTTTATGGACTTCATGAGCTTAAAGCATCTAGGTCATATGTATCCTTTAACATGGTAAAAGTGACGAGTAGAAACAAACCTTTCATACTTGCCACGTGAGCTCGATGTATAATATGCCACATATTTATGTTCCACTTCATTAAGGAGCTTTGCCATAGGTAGTGGCAGTTTGGTCCTTGGTTGAGAGGCTTTAACAAAAATAGTATTTGAACTTAAAGCAATTTCGTTCTGATATTCGAGACCATAATTATCTAAACTAGTGTTTCCTATAGTTCAAATCTGATCAAGTTGATCCATCGTAGAATTCATCATTGTCAACTATTTTTGAGTATTTTCTAGCTTCCCCGAAATTGCCTTCAATTTTTCTTCTTTTTCAAGAATAGTGGTTTGAAAATTGATTGCCTTTCTTTCAAACATTAGCTTTTGATAAATAAAAAAATTCTGATAATTGAGCTTCATTTCTTGCATTTTTTTTATTCATTTTTATCCATTCTGAATACATGTTGGTCATATGCTTCACTCATAGTTCTAGCCATGGCATTAACATCATGACTACTTTCAGCTTCTGAATTAGATTATTGATCGCTCGACTTAATACTTGAAGTCTTAACATTATTATGAGTGAAGAATTCGTAAATCACAAGGAGGAGAAACATCTCTTGATTTTCATCTTTTATCATCAGAATCTTCAAGTTTCAACTTCTTATCATGAACAATAAGTCTGCCAATAATATCCTCATCATTAATGCCCAACTAATTATTATCACTCTGGTTGTTTGGATTGTTTTCTTCTTTTTTAAGATGTAATTAGGATACTGAGCTTGAATATGACTAAAAACTATCGTAAGCCCCACATCAAATACTGCATTCTATATTAGTTTCAAACAAATTGGAATTGGAAGAATATTTACCCTTTGTGCAGGTTGCAGCTGCAATGAGAATTTCTTCATCTTATTGCTTCCAGAATTTCCTCAAGTTAAATTTTGAATCTTCTTGGTGATTATAGCTAGAGATCTTTGCAAAATCTTTAACTTCATTATCAGTGTCTTCAGCTTCATCATTATCATTCTCTAAATTTGGCATCTTAACTTGAAAAAGCAATATATTTTTCTTTATTCTTCTTCAAATGATTAGTCTTCAAAGTTTGAAGTTTGCTAATCATCATTTTTTGTCATGGTGCTAGTATCACAGTATTCTTCAATAGCTGTAACTTTAATAAGAAATCCATCCAATAAAAATCTAAAAAATTTTCTAACTAATTCTTCCTCAGAAATTCTTTTACCAAGAGAATATGAAGTATTAGTAATCTTAAGAAGTTTAGCATTAAATTCTGCAATTTCTTCATGTTCATGCATCTTAAGATTCACAAATTTAGTTGCAAGTTTTTAAAGTTTAGAACGTTTTACTAAATTGTCTCCTTCATGAGTATCTTGAAAATGTCCCAAACTTCCTTGGCAATGGTACATGTAAAGTTTAAGGGCCAGTTTGAGATTGCAGTTGTTGATTAAATAAGCTACTTTTGCTGTGCAGATGCAATAAGCAGCTGATTAAAAAAGTAGCTTGCTGCGTGATAAACTGTGTTGTTGAGGTTGCTGTGAGTTTGAAAAGCAGTGTATATGCATTTGATAAATTTTCTTACAAACGTGTTATTTTATCATATAATGACCAAAATAGACATAAGTTTAAATTACTTTTTTTAAGTATGTTCAATAATATTTAGACATGCCTTTTTTTATTAAAAGATGTAAAATTATATTAAGTGAAAAAACTTAATGATTTGTTACATAAAATATGATAAAAATTCATACTAATATATAGTTCATATAAAATAAAAAAGTAATATATATTACTTCCACATTAAACTTGTTGCAATAAACACCATGAATATAGAAAAAATATAAATAGATTGAATGTTAAAAGCCATGGTTATGAAATTGACTTTTAAAGTTATGATTAATTTTCATGTGAAATTGTTCATAGTTAAAAAAAATTACATAATTATATGCAAGTCTTTTTTAATCTTATAATAGAAAATACAAGTATAATATAAAAAATACGAACTTAATAGATCAAAACTTTGATATTAGAGAGAATATATAGTAGTTATAGTGGTAATTTGATTGTGGTGGTAATATGATATCTAACGGCTTATATATTAGAGTGTATGGAGAAATATGACATAATTATTTTTGTTAGAATATTAATTAAGCTTATAATAGGAAATTACGAACTCTAAAAAGATATGGTAGCTTATTTAATAAGCTACTTATGTAAAGTAACATTCCACCTACTTTTAAAAGATATTGTCAAAACAGAGAAAATTATAAAATAAGCAGTTTTTAAAAAAATTTACCAAACACTATTTTGTCATAGATTATGAAATAAACAGCTTATTGAGTTTCAACCCCAATCCCAAACGTGGCCTAAATCATATTGATTGATGCCAATTCCATTGACAATATCATTGAGGGCCTTGGAATTAAAGCCAAATTCTTGAATTTCAGCAATAGAAAACTCATTGACCAATTTAAAAATTATTCTTCCATCTAGATCAGACATGGTGGGCAAAGTATAGCCTTTTCTTACACATTCCATAGTTCTATTCAATGGATTCGATAAAAGTAGTCATCTTTTGCTTCCATTATGAATATTTGGTACCATCAAGTAATGATAGATGAGCAGTAAATCCTCCTTCTCTCTGCAAATCCATGCCTACAAAAATAGATCAAGATCCTAAAATCTCACCAACAAGCTATTAGTGATACTACTCTGATACCACTTGTTAAAAATTTAGATCTATTTAAAAAAGTGTACGCAAAATAAAATAATAGATAACTTAATTCCCTAATTAATCCTGAAAATGTTGTTCACCAATTACTGTTCATGCGAGTTACTGTTCATGGATACTGGTCATGGTACTATTCATCATAACTATTCATTGCAACATTCACATTTACTATTCATTCATCATAAATATGCTAAAAACAGTAACTCTAGAAAGTAAAGCACACGAAAAACTTTTATATGATTCGGATAACAATCCTATCTCCATCAAGCCACGCCTAGACAGTAAGCTACTTCACTAAGTAATGAAAAGATTATAACATATTAATTTCAGACACCCTCTTACTCTTGCCGCCGCCTGGGCAAAGAATTAGTGATAAAGTCTAATCCTTATCTTTTTAGGGTTATTACATTTACTAATAAATTAATGCATAATGTTGAATGCAAGTTAAACAAAAAAAATAAAAATAAAAGGATGCGGGTGTGTGTAAATAATTGGTGTCCTAAAAAGAAAGTTACAAAGTTATTTTATTGTGTTTTAACCTAAAATATAGAGCACTCTAAACAAGAAAAATAAACTTTCCTCATAACTAAAAATAACAATTAAAAAATTGAAAGTCACATTAATATATGAGAATTAAAATGAGTAAAAATAAAAACTAACCCAAATAAAAAGAAAGGAAATAAAAGTAAAACTAGTGAACTGGAAGTCTGGAAGTCATATAAACAAAATAGTAATAATAATAATAATAATGAAAAGTCTATGAAATCACATAACTCGCAAATTTTCACACGTAGATTTCATGCAAACCCACTTCACATGCAATCAGATAAAAAGAATTAAAGCTAAAGTAAATAAGATTAATTTTATTTCAAGAGCAGGTTTTGAAGCAAAAGTACTAAAGATTTCATGTAAGTTACATGTACTGTTAACAAAAATCGATTGCAACTATTTTTTTTAAAATAAAATAAAATGAAAGACAATTTGTTTTGGTTCGATTTTGGTTCAGCTCAAAATGATATGAGAGCTTCTATGCAAAATGTGGTTCTTTGGTGAAGATGGAGACTGTGTTGCCTGGAGACAGGTTTTTGGGATGGTGATGGCTGAGACAAACCTGAAATCACAACAAACAGTCGTTAGAGGCGGTGTTGGTGGTAGTTGGCGATAGCACTCCGACGGTCAAGTCAATGGGAGGTTGAAGGAGGTGATGAGTTTCCAATATAGAAAAAAAAAAAAGGTTGAGTGTTTTTGTGAATGAGTGAATTTAGTCCCTTGTGAAACCAACCTGACCTTCCTGACCTTTTAAGATGAACTGCCCTTAAAGGCGTCTTTGTGTCCTTTTAGACACACTTGGCCGGCTGCTACTAGTGGTTTCCCTTCTTAAGGGTAATTTGGTCTCTTTTAGAGAGGCTTTTAAGCAGCATGTCTTTAACTCTAATTGCCCCATTTTAAATATACCAATTGGGTTGAAAAGCACCTAATTTTGTTGGATATGATGCATGTGGTTTTGTCTGTGGTCCCCCTTTCTCGATTTGATTTTAGAGGCTTGTAAAAAGCTGTTCTAGAGACAATATGGATATTGTGTTGTAATGACGTGTCTTGTTATTGTTGGTGAAGTTTTCTCTATTATGTGGTCCCTGGCTGACATGTGGCAATGCAGGTATAATGGAGGTGACGCTTTCTATATCATCAAATGATTTGGATGGTTGATGCTAATTCTTTGATATCTTCTCATTTCATCTTTCCTTCTTAGCTTCCCTTTCATCATTTATCATAGTCCTAGGTCACACTTCCCATGTATCATTCCCTTAATACCTCTAGTCTACATTTTACCACCACCACAATGTAAATTATAAATAGTGGAAGAATCAAATCAATCTAGATTAAACTAATGTTTTGTTATTATTCTCGGTAATAGTGTCAAAAAATTGTGCAAATTTTAATATATCTGCAAGTCCATAGATCAATAGATAGAGACTAATGGTAATAAGATCAATCCCAGAAGAATTGCCAAAATTGAAAAGCCTAATTAAATCTCAATTAATATTAGTCCTAACTTAGTTGACGAAATTTAATTTTAAAGAAAATTAAACTAACTTAACTAAGAGAAGAATTAATACAAGGAAGAATTTAAAAGACAGGTTTACGAGGTTTCAAAATTTACCATGGTTCAGCTAAGTAATTATCTATTTATCAATTGATCTCCAATATTAGAATGACAACTTGAAGATAATCTATATTACTCTATGATATAACAATTAAGCCAAGTAATTAAATTTAAGATAATTTTTTTCGCTTCAATATATATGATTTCTAAATATTATATGTATCTCTTTGAAAAAGAAAGAAATAAAATTTCTTAAGCATTCTAAATATCTAATTTTACGAAAAACAAACGATGAAAGAGAAAATTAGGCTAATTATCAAGAACAAAATAATCAAAGCTAGCTGGCTTAAGGAAGCCAAGCATGTTTCCTTATTTCTTAATTCATTCCCGTGCATGCGTAAGTTAGATTTTCAACCGATTTGACTTTTGATTATTTTGCCTTAAATTCCACGTATAAAATTGGCCCGATTGCCCTCAAAATCAATTAATCTTCCATGCTATTTAAATTATTATTATTATTATTTATACACTGTTCACTGTTAATCCATAATCCTCAATAATTCCTTATTCAATAAAATAAATTAAGTAACCAAAAATAACAAATAAAACTAACTGGCAATATAGAAAAAAGGGTAATGTATTTCAAAAACTTGTGCTCGTCAACAATTGCACCATCTCTCATAACAGTAACTATTGATTGTAATAACAAAAAATGGGACGAGGGAAAGTGAAAATAATTCATAAAGTGATATAAAGAAGCCATGTTAGCTGGAAGCCAGGGTCTTAATTAAAGGACTTCGAAAGAATTGAGATCAATACATTTCATACTTCACGTTCACTAAGCTATCAAAACAATCCCAATATTATAGCCCCTACAACATAATTCAGTACAAACCATTTATGATCTAAAACCTACATTAATTTGCAATCGTATAATCATAAGGACTCGATCAAATTCTAGTCTAGTACTAGCTTCAATATAATTTATCTATTAA
>MKYO02005117.1:137806-158709 GCA_002013955.2 Citrus medica | reverse complement strand
AAACTAATGAATCAAAACAAATTACAGAGCAAATCAGCAAAACCAATCACAAAAACTAAATAGCCAATTACAAATTCAAAATAATGAATCAAAATAAAATATAGAGCAAACTAGTAAAATCCATCACAAAAAAATAAGATTTTTATATAAGTTGTGAAAGTATACCAGTAGAAAAATATGCAAAGCCCAAGAAATTGAAAGACGAAGCAAATGAAGAATCGTGAAGAGGACAATCGATTTTTTTAATTATTGGCTTTGAGAATTGTTGTTGGTTGAGAGTAAAGAAAAAGTTAATTAGGTAAAGATTCTTTCGTTTTTTTAGTTTTAATGGCACTCTTGTAATTAATTATTAGTGACATGATTATAATTTTAACTAACATATTTAATTTTTTTCTTTTCTATACCGGGCTACAGCCCGGTATAGCCCACTAATGGATCCGCCTCTGAACAGGAGCCACTATGAGATCTATGCAAAGTGAACTAAAAACTGAGTTTGATCACCATATAAATAAATATCCTCCAAGTGTTCTTTTTTTTTTATTTAATGCAAATGTATTTTTAAATCATTAGATCAAAATCATCATAATTCGGATAATAAATTAATTTTTTAATAAGAAAAAAGAAAGGACGAATTTAAATAATTAATTAATTGTCAAGTGGGTGATGGCAGAATTATTATCGGCTAATGGGCTGGTAGAATAAAGCAAAAGGACAAAAACAAATAAAATAAAATAAAAAATAGCAAGGGGACAGATTTGTCAAACTAATGCCGGCGTCTGGGTCAGGAAGGGGACACCAAATTTAAAGACGTGGCATCATCGTACTGGATGGAATTTGGGCAATCTCGTCATTTTAATTGTCAATCGCCACTATAAAACGAGGATCTCGAGGCATGACTCGACTGCACCATTTCCACAGTAATCTTCGCCATCAATTCATAAGGGTGTTTTTATTTTTTGGCGTGGGAGTTACGAGTGAGAATTTTTTTTTATTTCAGTGTTTATTTTATTTATTTAGTGAAGAATTAAAAGTTTCATTCTGTGAATCTTATTTATTTTTAAAGTGGAGAGTGGGAGTGAGACTCCTATTAGGGGAGGTGGGAGTGGGAATTCACTCCCACCTCTTTCTTTTCTACCCTTTTTTTTTAATTTTTAATTCAAGTTAATATTTTATAATTAATAAAATAAAATTATATTATATTTATTTGAATAATATTATTATATTTAACTAAATAATAATTTACATTGATTCTAAGTTAAAATTATATTAAAATAATATTATTATATTAATAGAGAATTAATAAATATAATATTATTATATTTATTTTAAAAATAATAGTACTATATTTATTTAATAATAATAATAAATACTTTATTCTAAGAAAATATTAATTTTGTACTAAATAATATTATATTATTATTTTATATAATAATAAATTTAATATAATTATATTAAATAAAATAAAATAATGTTTCATTTTATATTAGAATTAAAATTAATAAAAAATTATGATTTACATAATTAAGAATATTATTAATTATTATTAATTTATAAATATAATAAAATATTTATTTTATTTTCTAAATATATTTTTTATTAATTTTTTAATTACAAATTATAATTCTTTACATAAGGATAAAATTATAATTTAAAATAATTTACTCCCAATCCAAGACAAAGTAAACAAATAATTGGGATTCTGATTGACAATCTATACTTTTATTTAGTCTAAGTAAACACCATACTCACACTCTCATTTCACACTCTTAATTCAAGGATTCTCACTCCTCAAAGATTTCCACTCCAATCCAAACAGTAAACGCAGCATAAGAATAGTGCTTGTCATAGGTAAAGATGAGAGAAAAACATGAGAGGAGAGAAATTTGGTCCCTCTCTATCCACCCACCCATTATTCTCTCCTTTCTTTTCTTCTTTTTCTCTTATCTTTTATCTGTGCTTAGCATTTTTCTTCGGTAAAAGGCCTCCTTCTAATCTCTCTGTCTAGTTAATAATGATTATAATTTCTCCCTGTAGCTTTTTTTTTAAAAATTAATATTTATTTTACCGATTAATCTAGCTGCTATGATGCTGTGCTATGTCGATTAATTTGTAAATTGGATTTTTTTAATCATTATTGTTTATCTTGACATGGTGATATGCTATTTATGAGCTTTTCATTAGCTGTAAATTTTTTTAGGCGATAGCTTATTTGTTGTTTGAGGTTATAATTATGGCGATTTAACACTCAAGTCGGCCTCGTTGATTCTATTTAGGTTTTTTATTTGATGGTGTTATAGTGCACTCCCGGAGATAATTTTGAATTTTTTGGTGTTAATTATAGGCATATCTTGTAATTCTATAAGATTTGTGGAAAAACAATTAATTAAAAAAAAAAGAAAAAAGAAAAAAGAAAAAGATATGCCCAAATCTTTACTAATGATTGATCGTCACCATCGTTAATTACAACAAGATTTGTGGAAATTCTCTTTTAATTCTTCTGCTTCTTCTTCTTATGGCATCAACTCTTCTCTTCTACAGGCATCGCCAAATGTCGTCGCCGAATATCTGCAAGCCACTTTTATTTATATGTATATTTTGTAAACTAATGGATAATTTTGTTTGTTTCGTTTGCCTGTGTATCAGTGTAATCACACACTTAAAAGAACCTTACCGGATCTTTCTCGTTTAGGGTAATGCTTAATTATCTTGTACTTTTTTAAAATGAATTCAAATTTTAATTTAATGTAGAGCTTTTTATGATTGGATTTTTTTTATATGCACAGTAATCCAAAATTAAATGTGAGTAAGCTTGCAACTAATCACCTATTTGTGGCATCTTACGTACAAAATCTTTTGTATACACTTACGAAAATTGAAGAAAAATGAATATATATATATATATATATATATGAAGCTAACTGCTGTCCTTTACCGCTCTTTATTAGTCTAATACACGCTCACAGCATCACCTAATTAAGACTTTACTCAACACAGCAAATGGGGATTCTTAAACTAATTACAGTCAAGCCATGGAGCTCTTGCTTGTTACTTGGTGTCTTGTTCATCTTTGCTTTCATGGCTTATCCTTCTCATGCAGAAATTCAATTCCATGAGTTTGTTGTACATACTAATTTAATTTCTCATTCTTTATTAATCATATCATTCTTGGTGGTCGTTCAAGGAGATGCAGCTTCGGCTTCTCTTGGTGGTTGATTTTCAGTAGGATGATTGTTGGAGGAGATGCGGCTTCCGCTTCTCTTCGTCAATGTTGTGGGTTTCCTTATGCGGGGGATTTACTGTAATTGTAAAACGAGTGTGTTTGATCCATTTTAAAACTAAACATAAACAAAACCGATAAACTATGATTGCAGTGCTTGAATGCTTTGGGCTGATTAATCTTGCTGAATAAATTCTGAACCTCTACAAAGAATGTATAACTTACTAACAACATCTTTAATTTTGCAATTTCAGCTCCATCTCGCCATGCAATGCAAGACTTACTCTCAGTATTGAGTCTGAGTTAACTAAGCAGATCAAGAAGTATCAGATTTAAGAATTGGAATGTGCTATTCGGAGATAAATATCAGTCAAACCAATTACGATTGCAAGAAAAAGAAATCAACGATACATCAATTAATTAACAAAAACATATAACAGAATGAAAAAGATATCATCAAGCTATCAATTAATTTTCCTCACTATTATTGAATATTAAGTAATACCTTAATGGCTCCGCCACCGCCCGAGGGTGCATTAGCTGCAGCTGCACCATGCACCAAAGTCGATACGCGCCCTTGGATAAATGGATAGAAATTGGACAGTTGTGACAACTGCCAGTCGACTTTAGGTTATTCTTAACCAACACCCATAGTTTTTGAAAAATGCCAGTCCACCCCTGCTCAAATGACAAATACTCCACATAAACTTCTTGATGATTGAATTAATTTGATGATAAAATACAAATTAGCCCATGTGTTTCTGATCTAGTTTGTACGTGTTTTCTCTGGGTATTAATAATGAACAGGCAACACTTCAACATTCTAAAAAATGAAACAAAAATTTTAATGAATATTTTAGCGGCATTAGAGATATTAATATTTACAGTACTTTTTCTAATTTGGATGGATTTTTAAAACACTAGGGAGTTGTGCTGATTTTTTTTTTCTTCTTTTTATGAATTGTTACCTTCTCATTGAATCATTAGCACTCATTCTGAGAGAAAGTTGCATTCAACTTATAATCATTGTAAAGCCGGGCCTTTTGATATAAAAACAAAATGTGCAAATTGCTCTAATCCTATTATTGTGTTTATCAAATAAAACTAAGAACTTCTAAAGAGATTATAATTAGATAAAGCACCTAAGTGGTCTACAATCTATTAAAACGTATCATGACATACATGACGAAGGATGTCATCTGAGATAATTGAAGCAAACAATTGTTAACCAGGTGTAGTTGAGTTATTACATTCAGATTTTTTTTTTCTTTCCCAAAGATTTAAGGAACATGAGTTTAATCTTCCAAATTTTTTAAGTTTCGAATTTTCTTTTGGCTTCAACTGCCATGTACTATGGATGAAAGAGATACTATTGCTAAATGCCATTTTAAAACCTACTGTAAATATTAAAATCATAAAAGTGAGTATTTTCTAATTATCTTTATAAAAACTAAATAATGAATGATAGTTGTTGTTACGAGTAAGATACTTTTTGAATGGCATAACTTGAATCACATATATCCTTTTTTTTTTATGTATAACATACTATTTTAAAACTTGTGATGCGACGAACCAAATCTAAAATCGTTTGCACCATTCTATCTTATTGTCCAGCCAAAAAATTCCACTTATTTTCTAGTCATTTTTCAGTTTTACGATTTTTTTTCTGTTTGTTTTAAGATTTTTTTTTTCTAGATATCGAATTTGGACACCCTTCATTTTGCTTTTCTTACTTAGACTAGGAGAATTTAATTATAAAATAATATTCTGAATTTACCTATTTTGGTAATTTTGTGATATTTAGTATTATTATATAAGGAGTCTAAAACTCTAATTTTGTTAATTCAAACTAAATTCAATAAAACATCATTATCAAAAAACTTATATTTTTTCTATCATTCAATTTTAAACGTTTCCGTTTTGTCATTAGATAAATATATATTTTACTTATATTAGAGAAAAAATATATATATCTACTTTTATTATTTTATCCAATTTTTCATCGTGAGAAAAGCATAGGAGTCCCCGACAAAGATCCCGCATGCCGTCGCCAACGTGAGCACATTGGTTTGGTCGAGTAAGACCCCATTGAATGATAACAAATGTTCGAAGAGGAGAGAGGGGCCTATATGTAATAATACCGATTAATATATCACATCAATCATCATGCATAGTTGGCCACTTGTAGTCATGAGCATTCTTGTTTTTAAAGAAACCTCGTTGGAGTGAGGGAAATATTATTTAAATAATAAAAAAAATCAATATAAGGTAGTGAAAATGTAATGAAGCCTATCCTTAAGAAAATACAAATGCATCAGTCATTACCTAGATTCATATTAGGTCAACTTCTTTACAACAATTATAATAATTGAAATTAAACCAAGTTTTCAATTGAATTACCTTCCGTGTGCTATTAGGTTTTTAATTCAATGGTAATCCACGTCCTTGAATACATAACATAGTTTCAAGCTCTCACGAGTCATATTGTTTCAAATTTTAATAAAATTAAACATCTCTTTACATATTTATACGATTAAATTTTAAAATTATTATTGTAGATTTTTGAAATATACTATGAAATATATATATTAACATTCAATTGATTCCATATTATAATGTATTTGTAGATTTTAATAGTTTCAAAAGAATAAAATTACCATAATATCATCCATAGAAAAGAACGACATAGAGTATAGGAGAAGAGTCAAATTGCTAGCATATAGAAAGACTAATCGTGGGCTAGACTAGTGTTGTAGGATAAAATTACCCCTCTGAATGATAACAAATGTATTTTTAGATATATTGTGCCACCTATCTTTTATTGCTAGTGTATATTTAGTATTTTACCACCTTTATATTTACTATTTATTAACCACCAATAACGTGAATGAAAATTTCAAAAGATAATTAGATTAGGAGAGGATGCTGATTCTTCAATATTTTTTTTCTTCTTTAATTAGAGTTTGAGACTTAATTTATAAATGTTTAAACTATTTATGTATTGAATAAATTAAAATTGTTAGGAGGCTATAATGTTATTACTATTTTAATTTATAAATCATGAAAGAGTAATTTATAAATCATGCAGTAAGCCACGTATTAATTTTTAATTGAGTTCACAGCCACGGATATGCAGCTAATACGTTAATGTAATAACAGCTAATATATACATGAAGAAAGTGATAATCTAGTTGCTTCAATTATAAGCAAGAAATGAGAATTTGATTAAAGGTGTTTAGATTATAAGCTTATAATTTAGTTGCTTTAATTTGAGTCCAACTTTCCCCTTTATCTTCGGTGGAATTTATTTTCCTTTTTCAATTTTTTGTTTGAGTTGAGTTTATATGCTCTTTAATCTATGGCTTGTTTTCTCTAATCATATAAAGTGGTCATGAGGTTTAACTTTTGTTATCTGCAGATCGATCACTGCAGTAATTTAATTAATATATTAATTAGCACATCCAACTTTTACGTGGAGGGTAGTTAAAATAGCTAAGAGCCATCTCAAATAAAAATTAAATTTATTGTTAGTATATAGAGTAGGAAATATCCTTTATTGATACTTCGTTTGCACAATTTTTTCTCCTAGCACATCAATATAATAAAATAATTTAACTGATTATTTGTTGCAGGGCCGGCTTTAGAATATATGGGGCCTTAGCCAAAAAAATTTTGTAGGGCCTTTTTTATTTTATAATTTTAATACTCGGAGAAATATAAAGATTAAAAAATTCATTCGACTTTTAACTCTTGAATTTTAATAGTAATAAAAAAGATATAAAAACCAAGAAGATTTTTTTTTACTTCTATTAAAATTATAACAAAAATAAACAACAAATAAATAAAAACAATATTATTTTCAAATAGAATATTTAGCAAAAGGTTGAGATGATGAATTGATTATCAAATAATAGATATGCACTTCGTATTTTAAGAAACTAATTTTTTCTTTTTTAAATGAATCAATGAATGTAATAATTCTCTTTGTAAAAAAAGAGCAAGAAATCTTTTTATTTATTGATTTTTTATATTATAAGGTTTTAATGGAAATTAAAAGGAATATTAAAAGTTAAAGAATTTAATTTTTTTAGGAAACTTAAAAGGTAAATTTTTTTTTGTAAAGATTAAAAAATTCATTCGACTTTTAACTCTTGAATTTTAATAGTAATAAAAAAGATATAAAAACCAAGAAGATTTTTTTTTACTTCTATTAAAATTATAACAAAAATAAACAACAAATAAATAAAAACAATATTATTTTCAAATAGAATATTTAGCAAAAGGTTGAGATGATGAATTGATTATCAAATAATAGATATGCACTTCGTATTTTAAGAAACTAATTTTTTCTTTTTTAAATGAATCAATGAATGTAATAATTCTCTTTGTAAAAAAAGAGCAAGAAATCTTTTTATTTATTGATTTTTTATATTATAAGGTTTTAATGGAAATTAAAAGGAATATTAAAAGTTAAAGAATTTAATTTTTTTAGGAAACTTAAAAGGTAAATTTTTTTTTGGAAAAACTAATAATGAATGAATTAATGACTAAACAATTTTATTAATTATATCTCTTGAACATTAAGGTTACCAAATATTGATTTTTCATATTAAAAAAATTCTTAATTGTGGTATAACTCTTAATTAAAAAGATGTCTAATAAACTTTTCTACAATACATAATTAAAAAAAATATCTTTATTAATTAAAGAATTATTAAGAAATACGAAAAAAATGAGGCCTTAAAAAAATATAAAAATTTAGGCAATCGCCTTATTCGCCTATAGTTAAAACCACCATTGATTTGTTGTAATGGACTATGGTAATTTAATTGAGTAGTGTATTGTGTGCGAGGTTTGTGTTGTATGAGTTATGAATTTGGAGTACTGCAATCATTTTATTTTCTATGTTAAAAAAAAGAAGATACTGGAATATTAAAAAATTAATCACTTTTACCAACTAACTAACATAGCATGATATTATTGAAGTTAGTAGCTTGATTAAATATTCTGAACTCTATTTTGTTTTTGGCTTTATCAATAAATCTCCATGATACTTTATTGAAAATTGTCATAAAGTATCAACATGAATTATCAACCTAATCGAGAGTTTTCAATTTTTTTTTTAGTGATTGTAAAATTTTCTTCTTATTCTTAAATCACTATATTTATTTATGATTAATTCAATTACGCTACTATAGTGATTCTTATAATTTTGGTTGAGTAGTTTTCACTTTCATCCAGCTCAAAAACTTAAAATTACAAATTGAAAAAAAAAATTGGATTTTATTATCAGAAATGCTGTTATAGGAATCTTTAAATTTTCGCAGATGTTCTTTTCAGAAAAAAACTTATTTAACATTTTTTTTAAGATAACTTTAAATCGTTAAAAATAATCCACAAATATACAAACAGAAAATTAGAATGATGAGCTACCGTGTGAGGTGTGGCACACTCGTATCAAAGCGCGTGACTTGAATGCTAAACAATATCCTAAAATCTGAAAGATATCCGCATCTTCCGATCAGCCAACGGATTTGCGAAACTACTATTGGCGTGTGGGCCAGGAAAGGGACACCGAATATTAAAGACGTGGCATCAATGTGCTGGATGGAATTTGGGCAATCTCGTCATTTTAGTTGTCAATCACGACTATAAAATGGAGGACCTCGAGCCTCGGTTCCCCACCGTTTCTCAGATTATCTTCACCTCCAATTCGATAAAAGGCCTCCTTCTATTCTCTCTGTCAAGGTAATAATGATTATAATTCATCTCTTTAGCTTTTTGGTTTTTTTTTTTTAAATTAATATTTATTTTACCGATTATTCTAGCTGCTATTATGTCGTGCTTTGTCGATTAATTTGTAGATTGTTTTTTTTAGTTATTATTGTTTATCTTGATATGGTGATATGTAATTTATAAGCTTTTCATTAGCTGTAAACTTTTGTAGGCGATCGCTTATTTGTTGTTTGAGGTTATAATTATGGCGATTTAACACTCAAATCAGCCTCGTTGATTCTATCTAGGGTTTTGATTTAATGGTGTTACAGTGCTCTTTCGGAGATAATTTTGAATTTTTTGGTGTTAATTTTAGGCGTATCTTGTAATTCTATGAGACTTGTGAAAAAAAAAATTAATTAACAAAGAAAAAGGTATGCCGAAATCTTTACTTATGATTGATCGTTCTTGAAAATCTCTTTTCTTTTTTTTGATCTTTCTAGAGATCTACAACTTTTCTAAATTTTCTGTTAGTTTTTCCTTGAGAGACCTGCCCGAAAGTGTCTTTGAATTATGTAGTGACTGCGTCTAACACAACTCCGTGTCGTTGGTTATGTTAATATTGTTTGTTTGGATTGATTGTTTTGTGTGGATTTATTCTGATGTGGTGTTTCTTTGGTCCAACAGATGCAAATCTTTGTGAAAACTCTCACCGGCAAGACAATAACCCTTGAGGTTGAAAGCTCCGACACCATTGATAATGTAAAAGCCAAGATCCAGGACAAGGAAGGGATCCCACCAGATCAGCAGAGGCTTATCTTTGCTGGTAAACAGCTCGAGGATGGTCGCACACTTGCTGACTATAATATCCAGAAAGAATCAACCCTCCACTTGGTCCTTCGACTTAGGGGTGGTATGCAGATCTTTGTAAAGACCCTCACTGGCAAGACAATTACTCTTGAGGTGGAAAGCTCCGACACCATTGACAATGTGAAAGCCAAGATTCAGGACAAGGAAGGGATCCCACCAGACCAGCAGAGGCTTATCTTTGCCGGTAAACAGCTCGAGGATGGTCGCACACTTGCTGATTATAACATCCAGAAGGAGTCAACCCTCCACTTGGTCCTCCGTCTCCGTGGTGGTATGCAGATCTTTGTAAAGACCCTCACTGGAAAGACTATCACCCTTGAGGTGGAAAGCTCCGACACCATTGACAATGTCAAAGCCAAAATTCAGGATAAGGAAGGGATCCCACCAGACCAGCAAAGGCTCATCTTTGCCGGTAAACAACTAGAGGATGGACGCACACTTGCAGACTACAACATCCAGAAGGAATCAACCCTTCATTTGGTCCTCCGTCTCAGGGGTGGCATGCAGATTTTTGTGAAAACCCTGACTGGTAAGACTATAACTTTGGAGGTTGAAAGCTCTGACACGATCGACAATGTCAAGGCCAAGATCCAGGACAAGGAGGGCATCCCACCTGATCAACAGAGGTTAATCTTTGCCGGCAAACAACTTGAAGATGGTCGTACTCTTGCTGACTACAACATCCAGAAGGAGTCAACCCTCCATTTGGTGCTTCGTCTCCGTGGTGGTATGCAGATCTTTGTGAAAACCCTCACTGGAAAAACAATTACTCTTGAGGTTGAAAGTTCTGACACCATCGACAACGTGAAAGCAAAAATTCAAGACAAGGAGGGTATCCCACCAGATCAGCAGAGGCTCATTTTTGCTGGAAAGCAGCTTGAAGATGGAAGGACTCTTGCAGACTATAACATCCAGAAAGAATCCACTCTTCACTTGGTTCTTCGCCTCCGTGGTGGTATGCAGATTTTTGTGAAGACACTCACTGGAAAAACCATCACATTGGAGGTTGAGAGTTCGGACACAATTGACAATGTGAAGGCTAAGATCCAGGATAAGGAGGGGATTCCCCCAGACCAGCAGAGGTTGATCTTTGCTGGAAAACAACTTGAGGATGGAAGGACTCTTGCTGATTACAACATCCAGAAGGAGTCCACTCTGCATCTTGTGCTCCGTCTCCGTGGAGGTTTCTGAGTTTGGTCATCTGGGTGTGTGTGTGTCTTACTTGCTTCAGTTTGTCTTGGTTAATGTTTGCTTGCTATTGGTGAAATGGCTTAAATAACTATTTGAAGTTTATTTTGGTTTGTGGTAGTTGAACTCTGTTTCTAAGATATTGATATGGTCCCACTAAGGTCCCATTATAATATCTAAGAATCTTTTTCTTGAATAAATACATGTTTAATGTGCAGTACTTATATTGGTTGATCGCCCATTTCTTGTTTGATTTGTGTGTTGGTGTTTTGATTTGTTTCAATTAAACAGAGTGTAAATCTATCTGCATTTTCTTCTAAATTCCAATGGAGTTGGGGAAGCATCAATCAATCCCCTTATATAATGACAATTTGGTGTCGATGGTGAGGGAAAACTCTCGGAAAAACAAAATCCCGAGGGCTCAAATGTTTGCCTAATTTAGCCTATTTTCATACGCCCTTTAAAACTTTTCCATCGCTGGTCTTACAAATGAAGCCTGAAACCGTGTACCATTGCATATTCAAAATCTGGCTGCTGGCCGCCGGCCGCCGGGAAAGATAAATTACTTACGAATTTTGCGTTTGGTATTTGTCTTGACAGCTTGAGAAATCTTCTTGCATTTTTTTTGTGCACGCATCTTATACGGTTACTAAAACAAAACCGATAAACCATGAATGCAATACTAGATCAAATGCTTTGGGCTGATTTAATCTTGGTGAATAAATGTTTGAACCTCTACAAAGAATGTATAACTTACTAACAAGATCTTTAATTTTGCAATTTCAGCTGCATCTCGCCATGCAATGCAAGACTTACTCTCAGTATTGAGTCTGAGTTGACTAAGCAGATCAAGACGTATCAGATTTAAGCGCTGGAATGTGCTATTCAGAGATAAATATCAGTCAAACCAATTACGATTGCAAGAAAAAGAAATCAACGATACATCAATTAATTAACAAAAACATATAATAGAATGAAAAGATAGCATCAAACTATCAATTGATTTTCCTCACTATTACTGAATATTAAGTAATTTAGAAGTAAAAAAATAATGCGAGTTAGTTAATACTTTCGTCGCATCTCCTCTCTTTACTAAAGCCGTCCACTACCCACAATGAGTTTTAGTTTGTATTATCAAATTTGCGCATTAACTGTAAAATTACCCCTAGTGGGTGGGTAGGAGAGATTTTGCAAGCTTGGGGTTAAAATTGTTATTCTTAAATGTATTATTAATCCCCCCCCCCCCAAAAAAAAAGCAAAAACACACTAATTCAATTAATTAGAAAGAAAAATGGAGAAAAAAAAAGAATACGATCCTCTCTTAATTTGAGTTTTTTTTTAAATTTCTAAATATATTATGTTATATGTTCTTTAGAGAAAATGGCTTAAAGAACAAGATTTAACTATTATTTTTTTATTTAATTACCTATTAATACTCCAAGTGAAATTTATTAAAGAAAAGTTTAGATTATGCGAGAATCGAAAAACATAGTGCCTTAGAATATTACGAGTCAGGAGCAGAGGTCATATAAGGCTAGAGGTCATATAAGGCTAGAGGATGCCATGCCCTCTGTAGAATTTTAAAAAAGTATACGATTTTTTAATAAAATATGAAAAGTTAGTATAAAATATCTATATTGGTCCTTACACAATTAATGTATAAAATTTATATATTAAAAAATATTATAATTTTACTGTTAAGTCTACTAATAATAGTATCAAAATAATAAAAAACAAATCAACTAAACCCACTAAATCATTAATTTATAATAAAAATAAATAAAAATTTAAATTTGACCCAATTTTCCCTTGAGCTCTGCCCTGATTACGACATATGGCTGCACTTAATTCATAAAAGTGAGCAGTGTTTGTTTCCGGCCACTTATCTATCATCATTCATCACTCTATATTTTTTGTAATATACAGATAATTATTACTATTTAGAGACAACTTCTTTAAAACAAGAATTAGAAAAATTATAAATTATTATAACGTGGAGTTTATTTTTATTTATAATTGACCTAAATTAGGACCAGAATTTTTTAATGACTACAATACTCCGTTACTTTACATTCTTACATTCTTAATTTTACCTATAAGCCTCGTAAATCTTTGACAAAGTGCAAATTAAATATGTTCTGATTATAAGAGAAACCTTGNACTAATTCAATTAATTAGAAAGAAAAATGGAGAAAAAAAAAGAATACGATCCTCTCTTAATTTGAGTTTTTTTTTAAATTTCTAAATATATTATGTTATATGTTCTTTAGAGAAAATGGCTTAAAGAACAAGATTTAACTATTATTTTTTTATTTAATTACCTATTAATACTCCAAGTGAAATTTATTAAAGAAAAGTTTAGATTATGCGAGAATCGAAAAACATAGTGCCTTAGAATATTACGAGTCAGGAGCAGAGGTCATATAAGGCTAGAGGTCATATAAGGCTAGAGGATGCCATGCCCTCTGTAGAATTTTAAAAAAGTATACGATTTTTGAATAAAATATGAAAAATTAGTGTAAAATATCTATATTGGTCCTTACACAATTAATGTATAAAATTTATATATTAAAAAATATTATAATTTTACTGTTAAGTCTACTAATAATAGTATCAAAATAATAAAAAACAAATCAACTAAACCCACTAAATCATTAATTTATAATAAAAATAAATAAAAATTTAAATTTGACCCAATTTTCCCTTGAGCTCTGCCCTGATTACGACATATGGCTGCACTTAATTCATAAAAGTGAGCAGTGTTTGTTTCCGGCCACTTATCTATCATCATTCATCACTCTATATTTTTTGTAATATACAGATAATTATTACTATTTAGAGACAACTTCTTTAAAACAAGAATTAGAAAAATTATAAATTATTATAACGTGGAGTTTATTTTTATTTATAATTGACCTAAATTAGGACCAGAATTTTTTAATGACTACAATACTCCGTTACTTTACATTCTTACATTCTTAATTTTACCTATAAGCCTCGTAAATCTTTGACAAAGTGCAAATTAAATATGTTCTGATTATAAGAGAAACCTTGAGAGGCCTACTTTGTTGCCTGTAGCTCGAACATCCTCTTGGATTTGTTGTTTATATTCTCTGAAACTAAATTTTCTATAGATTGCTGGCTTGATGATGTTCTCAGTACTCTCAATCACAGCTTCATATGACGGACAATAAAAATATGCCACTGAATATCTTTCAACTTTTGGATGCGAAACCACCCGGTGTTCAACGCTCTTGTACACTCCGTTGCTCAATGCCTAAGATATCATAAATTATATGCACGCCCCATTACAAATGTTTTTATAATTAATTAAATTCCGAATAAGTACCAAATTATAATTTAATTACCTGAAATAAGTCACCAACGTTGACAATTAGAACATTAGGATTAGGTTTAACACTAAGCCATCGTCCATCTTTCTTCAGCTGCAAGCCTCCCACGTGGTCTTGGTATAGAATGGTGAGAAAATCGCTATCAGTGTGAGGTATCAGGCCCAACACCTCGAATGATGGCAGGCATGGAGGATATCTGTTCATTCGAAGGTAACTGGAGCTTGGCAGGCAATTGTCTCGAAAGTAAGATGACTTGATCCTCAAGTTATGAGCTAAATACTCAGCCAACCTCTCAGCCAGATTTGCAGCTTTTGTTGCAAACAATCCGATACTTGATCTGAAGAAGATGGTGAAGAATGTAGGAAATAAGATCTCAACATAACTAAATTATATCACATACACAGAAAATTGTGTAATAGTTAAAATTCAGTCAACACCTAACACATGACAAATAGCACTGAAGAATGCTAAAGAGACTCTAAGAGCGGACTAATTTACCCCCTTTTTTTCAACCTTTTTTTAACTGAATATCACTGCTCATAATGATTGATTATACATTACTTGTACTTCAAACAATCTGTTCCAACTAATACAAGTATAGTATATTACTTTTTGAGTTCCTTATAAATTTAAACCCATGTCGTTTTCGATGCTGAAACATTAAAATTTATATATATATACGTTAAAAGGTTAAATTTTCCCTTTCGACAAAGACAACATGGGCTATTTAAATTTGTTAAAAAAATCCAAAGTGGATGGTAAAAATATGCTGAAGAGGGTTAGATATAAGTGTCATATTCCCTTAATCAAAACTACCAAAATCTACCTCAGCCAAAATAAATTCATCTTATCTTAATGTACCGAAGCCTCTTGGACATGCATTGCATGCTTGAAAAAGTACACATAATCTCGTGAAAGTATCGAGGGATGGAATGCTGAGGAGAGTGTGCAAATGATTGAAAAAGTACACATAATGTCAAGCATGCACATGACATGACTTGGATAAGGTTTGAAACTTACCAATACCATTTAGCGGTTTGATAAGATTGAAATGAATAACAAAGCTAAGTACTTTGTGTGTCTCTGGCCTCTAGATTCAAGTTTTATGTCCTACATGGAATATCTAACATTTGTGATCCTCATAATTCGATAGGAGTCCAAATCAAAACAAAGAACTCATGGGTCATCACCAACAAAAAAGGAAGGAGATAACTACAAACATGCAACAAATCATTTAAGAGATTTGACAAAACTTAGGTATGTATGAGGCATCGACATGTGATTATGGGACCAAAACCTTAAGACTGTAAGAGGCATCGAAACAATTAATATTATTTTCTTCAATTCATTTAAATGATTAATTAGCCAAAGACACCTTTATCAGTAGTAGTAAAGTAAATTTGACATTGAGTGTTTACGTGTGGTCATTTTATTCCTACTGTACTGCAAAGGTGTGGTAGAAGTAGTGGTCACGTACGTTGCATTATATTCACAGATTCAAGAAGCTATATTCAAAGATCATTGGAATTAATCAAAAGCTTACTTCTTTTTTCTTTTTTTTTGTCTTTTGTTTTTCATTTTTCATGGCAGAAAATCTTTAAAAATTTAGTAGAACTCATATTAGGAGAGAATTTTATTCCTCCGTGCAATCCTTCTCCCTACTTTCTTGTGTATTTCTCATCTTGTATTTGATAAATTCGGTAAAAACTCATTTATTCCTTATATTTTGAGGTTAGTACCCGTTTAGTTCCTATATTTTGAAAAATATTTTAAAACATCATCGACATTAAATTATTAGCACCTTTGCCGTTACTTTTTGTTGTTTTTGGCTTGATTTTACAATATTATCCTCTTACAATAATTTTTTTTGGACATTAATAAAAATTTAATTACTAATTTAATCTCAAAATAAAATAGAAACACAATGAATATATATTACTTCTTTTGGAACACTCTGCTCAAGAGTTAATATATTAATTTTTTTAACTAATGTCCAAAAAAATGGTAATTTAATTTTTTTTACAATTAATTTTTGTTAGACATACATAAACTTTCACAAAAATTAATATATATTATTTTTGTTTTTATTTTATTTTTGGGTTTAAATTGATAATTTATTTTTTTAATTAATTTCATAAAAAAGAAATATTATTGTAAGAGGTTAATATTGTAAAAGTAAGACAAAAGAAACAAAAAGTAACCACAAGGATGTCAATAATTTAAAGGCAGGGATACTTTGAGATATTTTAAAAAATACAGGATGCACTAACCTAAAAAATTTAGGGATTAATTGAGTTTTTACCCTTAATAAATTATTTAGAAATTAGAATAACACAAAAAATAATGTTACTTTTACTTTTATAAGCAAGTGTGGTAAATACCAGAAACAGCCCGACATGTTAGTTGCATTTTATAGAAAATGTTTAGTGACAATAAATATTAAGACGGGAGTTAAGAGTAAATTCCCCTACAGAAAAATTACCGTCATAATTGATAAATCCTAGAGGGTCTAAAGATATGAATTAATCGAACAGTTAATCAAATAAAGCAAAATTATTAATGTAAGGAAATAGTAATTACGTATTGTAGTAAATACCTGGGGTTATTGCTTTCATCCTCCAGTTTTGAAATGTCAGCAACCGGAATGTGAAAAGCTTCTGACCATAGAAACTGCCTCAAACTAGTAGCCTTAGGGTTTCCCCACCTATAACTATCAGCTGATAAATTCATGAAATTTTGTTCAGACTTCTTGCGGAAAGGCTGATGAAAGATCTTCATCTGCTCCTTTCGCATGCTTTCGAAGACTTTCTGTGGGATTCCATGATTCATAACTTGGAAGAAACCCCATTGAGAAGCAGCTTCAGCCATCTCTTCTATCCATTGGTCAAAGCTCCAGAAATTTAAGCGAGCAAGATCAATCAAAGGAAGCTCACATTCCTCATCCACTGCGAAAAGCGTCTTATCGTTTGCTCTTGAAGTAGAGTTATGGAAGAGGGTTGGGTAAGTTTCTTCAAATGGAGGTTCTATATCATCCATGGAGATAAAGAAACAGAAATTAGTGCTGCCTCAGGAGTGCTGTCTACTCAAGCCTGTGAAGTGCTAAAGATAAATTTATAGTAAGACAATCCCATTTATTGGATAAGAGTACTTCTGGGACCAAAGACATAAGCTTGGCAACTCCCTCATAAGCTAACATTTGAGCAGTTTTCTTAAATGAATATGCATATAGAATGAGCTATCACATTCTTATTTAGATAATGACATCTGAAGTTTATGTCATGGCATCTTGTAAAACAATTATGCGAAGGTAAATGCACTTATGGAAAAATCCTTCGATGCTGGAGTATTAACTGAGAATTCCCATATTTTGTACATATCTCCAAAAGGAGAGGGATTCAAATTGGACATACACAAAACTTAATCCTCGTATCATCGAGTACAATCTAACCAAAATATATTCGGTCATTTTGAAATTGACTAATAATAGTAATTATAACAACGAGACAGAAAATTTGAAACAATTTTATTGGGTAGTCTATTGAGAGTGTTCCAGCTAAATTTTTTTAATTAAAAAATTCCTCTATTTATTATTTGGGTGGGGCTATTTACACTCTAAATATTATTTTAAGTACTCCGGTAATTCCACTCATTTTTTCCATTCCACCCTCAGGAGAGAGAAAAAGTAATCGGCAAGGAGGCATTACTCCCATCCGGAAATGTACAACCAACCTTTCCTCTACTCATCTTCTAAATTTAAAAAATTAAGATTTATTTTATACAATTATTAAAATGTCAAAAAGTCCCAACCTAAATCATTTAAATTATTTTACTCAAAACACCAAGAAAATTATCAGGCACAGCCCCAAAAAAAAAAAATTTAGAGATTAAGCATATACTTACAATAAATGGAGTCAAATGAAGTATTTATAAACAAATTCTATACAAAAGCTTAATTATTAGTTTTGGTTTATTAAATAATATGCGAAATCTTCCCGCTTAGTTGAGGGTTATATAAAATAGAAATATTCAATAATATGCTCAATATTGATTCTTGCATCCCCAAGAAGCATGAATTTTTTAGCCCAACTCAAAAAAAGGGCCATCTCATCAAAGGAAAAAAAAAAGCAAAAAAAGAAGAAGATGACGAAGAAAAAGAAGGACGATGTTAGAAGATTCTTGGTGCTGCTGTATGCAGCTTCAATAGTTGATTGATTTTAATTGTAGTTTCCTCTCTCTTTACCGTTCTTTCTTTCTTTCTTCCTTTTTTTATTCTTTTATTTTTTTTGCCTGAAAATCAAAAAGAAAAAGTACGGCCATCTTTACAATATTTTACTTTAATTTTTTTTAGAGGGTCACCATGAACCATGAACCATGTTTGGTTAAAGATGTTAGAAATAAATTTTTAGGGTTTAGAAAGAATTATAGGTTTAATAATAAGTGTGCTACATGATTGTCCAAGATAATTATAATGATCTCTACTGAGTGAAGAATTTTCAATTAAAATTCAACTGTTCTTTGGTCTATCGAAACTGTCGTACCAAAATTATTCTATTTGAAAATTACTCCATAGAAGAATATAAGTTAAAATTCAAAATTTTTTTATCCTGTCTTCACAACATTTCTTTGAATGCATGTTCTGATATAGAAGTATATAGGGCTAACTGATTTGAGTTGGTAACTAAATACACACAAGACTTGAGAACTTTGACCATCAAGACACAAAATTTGGTGTCAATTGATAAGTAACAAAAGAAATGCATCTTTGTCCATATTAGAAAACCTTCCTTCTTGTTCATCCCATTAACAGAATTTTCATCTTAATTAGAAGTTTTCGACTCTTCAATTATTTTAAAAAATTTTAAAGACTTAATTTGGAAATTAATTAGGTCAAAACACAGAGATGTAGAAGTAATTGGCAATTGGTTATTAACTGATCTGACATTTTATAACTCTAATTGCCTTACCTATGCGTCCATGGCTTTGTCAATGTCGTCAGGCTCTGAACAAATATTAGCAGTTGGAGATTTAAGCAAATCAACTTAGGGGAGGAGCAACAAAATATATTTCATATCTACAATCAATATTCGAAACAACTAATTAGTTTACCAATTTTATTAAAGGAAAACCTTTTCCAAAAAAGTAAATAAATAAATAACGGTGTAAACTTCGACATAATAATTAAAATCCTTACCTGCAAGCTCATTGCTTTTAAGTATGCATTTAGACATGTCCTTGTCGGCACTCAGAGAAATACATTCATGGAGCTAATTAAAACCATTTTACTACATAGTTTGGACTGTTTGATTAAAATATATTTTATTTTAAGCGAAGAATTCGGAAAAAAGGCATTATTATTGTAATAATTACTATGGCAAACCAAAGGCATAATAGCTATATATGTGGTTGATTTGCGCAGGAAATTACCCACTTGAGTGACCTTCTAGACAAAATTCAGGGTTTTCTAGAAACCAACAAATGAAACATGTCAAGATCGAGAAAGAAAATTATGATAAATGCAAAATGATCATCACCTCACTCATTCCATGCCACGGTTTCCTCTTAATAAATACGGTTTCCTCTTAATAAGTAATCACACAGAAGAAGCAGAAGCAAAACAAGCCCTTTTGAAGAAGCACGTATTGATTTGCTGTAAAGAAAAACACAGAAACGTGATGAGTTACATTTTGAGACAGCTTAAAGAGAGAGAATGAATCTGAAATGCCATGGTTTGTGTAATTTAGGGTTTCTGGAATTCATGGGATCATTTATAAAAGTTCTGAACGTTAGTAAAGCATACGCATTGCAGATTTTTGAGATCATCAATTTATGGTTATAATAAATAACACGTGTCTAAACAACTGTCTGAAGGAAAGGGGGACGGGCACTTCTAAGTAATTAACAAGAAAAAGTGTTCACGGAACCATGAACAGACCAGTAGGGACTGAAGTCACCGGTAATTTTTTTTTTTTGAGTAATGATACAAATATAAATTCTTGTATAAATTTATTTTGTATAAACTGACGTGACATTAATTCATTAGTTGAATGAAAATATAAAATAATAAAAATAAATCATGTGGGCCAAGTGATATTTAATTCAACCAATCTTATCATACCACATCAGGTTGTACAAAATAAATTTATACAAGAGTTTGTAGCTATATCATTACTTTTTTTTCCCTCTCCGTGGTCGATGTAAAATATCATTGCAACCCTAAGTAAAATATTAATTAAGTCCCCAATAATTTAGGTTTGTTTTCTGTTGGTCTTTGAGCTAAATTAGAAAATAAGTCCATAGAAAAATAAATTCTTGTATTTTACATATTGTTGGAGTTATTAGAAGCAGTCTCTTCTAAGCAAAATATCTCGTCACTGATAAAGTATCTTTAACTGAAAAGTCCAAAGATTTTTATTTAATTAAGGGATAAAAGCTTATTTAGTCCATATATTTTAAGATTAGTGTCTGTTTAATCTTTATATTTTTAAAAATATCTCGAAACATCCCCGCCGTTAAAGTATTGATACCCCCACCGTTATTTTTTATTTCTTTTGACTTACTTT
>MKYO02005117.1:93906-137462 GCA_002013955.2 Citrus medica | reverse complement strand
ATTATAAAAGGGTAATATTGTAAAAATATATCAAAAGAAATAAAAAATAATAATATGGGTATCAATACTTTAACGACATAAATATTTTAAAATATTTTTAAAAATATAAAAATTAAATAGATACTAATATTAAAATACAAAAATTATATGAACTTTTATCCTTTAATTAAGTTGAAATGATCACCATAGTGAATTTCTCTCTCATCTTAAATTTTCAATTAATTGGCCTTCATTCCGCCAAGTCTCTCATCGTTTTCCTCTCCTCGCTATCAATGCAAACGCCCCAACCCAATATATTGCCAATTGTCAATGAACTACTAACCTAATTTTCAAAAGCATTTCCATCAACAAGAAAAATTTTTGTCGGAATTTGGAAGTTAGGGAATCTTGAGGAGAAACAAAACACTACAAACGGAGGAAGCACTTTCTTATAGCTTATTGTTTAATATATATTGCACTTCTATAGCGTCTACAATTGACAAAAGTCTTAATATGTTTGGTAACAGTTGAAATACAATCTTAACGGTTGTGAGAACGAAATCTACTTTGATATATAAAAGTCATAGTCCAATTCAAAAATGTTCTTCTATAAAAAGAATTCCATTCCAAAAAAGAAAAAAAAAACATACAAAAATTTTATTCACTCACAGAGAATTAGGTCCTCAACTTCATGAATCAAAGAATGATTTATTAGTGGAAGTGATTTTAATTAATCGTACTTCAGTTGTTTCTTTAACTCCAAAAGTCTTTTTAATTAATATAAAAATTTAATGAAAACTATACATGATTACGTGATACCTCATTGTTGCACTTGCACCCAAATGATCTTTTCATCAAATGCATTATATATTGAAGGATCTTTGGTCCTTCAATAAACCTATATATAATGTAAATGAAGTAACGGTTTGAATTATATCTAATTGTTCTCTGTGAATAGAATTCCTTCTTATTATCGATGTTTCTCCTCAAATTTTACCCGAGTATGTACTTGCAAAGGCACTCTGATGCTCTTGTTATCTTTGTGTGTTCTTTGTATTTAGTAAAATTCAAATTTCAGTGTTCTCTAGCCAATGAGAGAACGGCTAAAAATCCTTTCTCATTCTTTTTGGTATGTATTTATAGAGCAAAAAAGAGTGGACTTGACGGGAGATTTGATTTCAGATCTAAATCTTTGTCATTCCTTCTTATTGCTTCATATTTTTACACCATTACCATGATCTAAATCTTTGTCATTCCTTCTTATTGCTTCATATTTTTACACCATTTTATAACCGTTCCTATTACATTTGAGCTTTTGACACGTGATTTTGTTAATAATAACTTTTCGCTTGTTATTATATTTTTTAGATTAGATCAGCAATCTTTTTTAGGTTTCATACGGTTTGTCATATAATTCTTCATGAGATCATATATTGGTTTTATTCTAATCCAGATCTGAAGTAATTTTACTTGTTCTTGGATATATTTTGTCATGTTTTTAGACACATAATGAGGTGTAAATGACTATATATTTTAGCACTTATATGTGTTAACATAAATAAATAAGAAATCAATAACACCGAGATATAAAATCCTTTCTTTTTATTTCAAACTTAATTATTTCTTTAATTTACACGTGGTAGCAAGGGGGCATTAGGATGTTCATTGTCTTAATAAGAAGAACAAGCATCTGCATGTCCATGAATACAGAACTGTGGGCATAAGATATTCATGAAATTTATTTGGAACAATTTTTTTTATTTATACACTTACGTGATAAATTTTTAAAACATTTATTTTTAATTCTACACACTGTTGAAATATTAAGATTGTCCTCCACCGAATCTTTTTCAATAAATATTTACATATTCTTTCTTTGCACCCACAATTATATCTACCAACGCTAAAAAGATTCGATGTATGTGGGTATGTGCTTATTTTCGCAATAATCATCCTTTATCATTTTAGTTAATTTGAATTCACATGATTTTGGATGAGTGGATGTGGATCAGACCTATGGATTCAAAGAAATTTAAAAGGGCCAAATCAATATTCTTCTTATTTCATTGGTGCAGTACAATTCACTGTTTTTCTTTTTCACACTTATCCTTTTCTCTGTTTTATTTCTTTAGGAATTTTACATTTCTTATGTTTTTGTAGGAATCAGTAGAAACACCGAGAGATTGTATTTCGATATCTTTCATTGAGATTCATTGCCAAAGAGGGAAAAAAAAACTCAGGAGAGTGCCCAAAATAATAGTATTTTATTAAATTACCCTTAATGATAAATTATATTAGTGTTATTTTAATAATTGGTAACTCATGTGTCCAATAACTTTGGGTGTATGAGTTGGAGTTCTAATAATTGCTAGGATTTGACTCCCCCTTGATAGGGTTTATTTGACTCTCTACTTTAGGAATAGAATAAATTTCCCTCCCATATTAAAGTGAGGATTGTTATTCAGGCTGTGTCATCTTAGAATTATAAATGAGAGAGTCCCGATTGTTATTTGGTTGTAAAAAATATGTAGAGTTCTGATTGTAATGTGTCATTATATAAAAATAATAATATTAAAATTTTACTAATTAAATTTATGCAGCATGTTCTAAGTAAATAGTACTAATATTTATCTATAAAAAATTTTCAGAACAGTGATAGAATCATCTTTAAAATCATATGGGACTAAAATGAATTGAAAAAATAATAGAAAAAAACATGATAAAACTATATGGAATTACCGTTAATTAAAAACATACTGAGTTTATTCATATATATTATTTTTCAAGTGAATATACAGCTTCACCCTGTGAACTTTTATGTGTTTTTTCTTTTAGAGAAATAATTATTTTATTCTGATATTTGTTTATATGAATGATATTAGTTGACTTGATTGCTGCCACATTACCCACCACGTTCAAACAAAACCCAACCACGTAGATATACATCAATGACTTTCGCCGACTAAGTAATAATAAAACTTGACTATGCTTCATAAGTTGAGGCTATAAAGCCACCAGCGTAAGCCTCATTTCTTTGTCATTTAATACATTAAAGAAGAATCTAAAAAGATGAATAATTCATGAATGCTTTTTCACACTATAATTTTAATGATTTGTCACGACAGCTACCCTCACAAAATTCAAACCCAAAAGGTGTGATATTATAGCAAAGTCGCCGATTGCCGAGTGCCTACCGGCCACTTCATCACTCAAAAACTAAATAATGAATGATATTTGCAAATTAAAAAAAGATCACTGAACGTATATACTGATAGTTTTGTCGGCACTCAGAAAACGGTGCCATGTGGACCAATTGATGATGTGGGAATTGCCTTCTCCTCTTCAACCACCACGAGCTTGATTGCAACTTTGATGGGAAAGAATTGGGGGAAAATGCATCAATGTTTCGCACGGTGGAACTTCTAATTTCTCATGCGTGATTTTAATGTTTGCGGGGCTTTGTTCAGAAAGCTGATAAATCTGAAAGCATTACCATGCATTTGAAAACGAAAAACCTATTCAAAGTTTCTCCAAAGTGAATATTTATACAGAGAACAAGCTGTTAAAATTGATATTCTTTAGGGAAAATGAAGTGCAAGAATGTAAACTCGGTATGCCCACATCAAGCACCAAGACAGGATATTACTCATCATCCTTGTATGGATATTCTTCTGGGACTTGCTTCAGAAGTTTCACCTGCAGCTCATATGCATCATCCCCTCGAAGCACATCGCGGATCCAAGTAACTTCAGTTTTCATTGAAACCTGCAAATAGAAGAAAATTCAGCACGCCAACACTTGACAAGGAAGAGAAGAAAAACACAAGAGATAAAAAGTATGTGGGCACAAGCACCATCCATGTTTTCTCAAGCTACAGCACTGAGCACACGTAGAACATAATAAGTTGAAAGACAATATGGACCATTCTACCCTCAACTCAACCCAACCCCAGGTCTCACTCTATCAATATGATGGACTCCTTCGAAACTCAGATCCTTAGATAAAAACAGAAAAGAATGAACTATATTTTTACAGCAAACAATGGGATCAAATAGTAAAGAAATGAGACGTCAATACCATAAGGGACACAAATCCTCTTTCTTAATCTCATTTCTTACATTTACAGTAAGGAGATGCCCGAACCAACCACACAACATAAAAGCAATATAAGAGGTTTAGAGATTCATAATGTTCACTTCCATTAAAACAGAATTTTCTAAAAAGCTTCCATCTAGGAGACACACTTATCCATGTTGAATTCATCCACTAGTACATCCTCGCTTAGTATACAAAACAATGTCAAATTATTGGCACATAGCCTTGCAATTTCAGCAGGTGGCATGCAAGAGTCTAAAAGTAGTACATAGCACACCACAATTAAAAAAAAAAAAAGAACTCTTAATACAAGGAATAGCACTCACCATCTCTAGGGCCCCTCTAATGACTCCACTCAAGATGTTGCAATAATAAAGGCCTTGACAAGTATCAGGAAGCTCAACAAAATCCACCAGAGGATTATCTTCCAAAATTATACTGCAACATGTCCCATCAGCATCCCAGTTGCTCACGGTTGCAGCAACCCCTAAAAACATTTTGAAACCCACCTGTGTTCATCAGAGATCATTTGAATTGAGCCATTTTGTTTTCAGAAGTAGAGACTGATAAAGTATTTATGAATCAAAAGGTTGGCTTTATGAATCAAAACACATCAACTAAATACATGTCATAGAAAAGCCAAAGAATCCAAGCTGAAAAGAAAATGAAAGAGTACAACAGAACCACCAGTATCAGAATCTGTCTAAGGCTGATAGCTGACAGCTTTAATTACTTTTTTGAGTGTCAATTGAATCCAGTCCAGAATTCTGTAGATTTCAAAAGGACAATCCAGCAATGGCGCTGAGTGGTCTTTCAACTATAGGCCTAATTATTACTTTGAAGAGATGCCCAACATTATAAACAGAATTCAACACAAATGGTAACCTCATAACTGTATTTTCACTACACTCCACACATCTGTGGCTTTCCTAAAGTAGAACTACAGAAATCTGCATCTAATAAAGTAAACTACATCCAATTTGTCATAGCTAATGCCTCAACAATTTAATCGATTAAATAAGAATACACCCAAAATCTTCAGATATACTCCTTCAGTAGCATTTCAGCAACATCTTAGCAAATCTGTTCGTGATAAAGCATAAAATTATCATCATGCATTCTCTACATTCACATTGGAAAAATAAAACGAATAAATTCGTAGACTAATGTAATTATCAGTACACAGTTCGGCAATATTTTACATTACAGACACACTAACAAAGAAAAATCATTTAGAATTTGAAAAAGTCATTTAAAGGCCTCAAACAATTCCAACCTCGTGTTTAAGTTCAGCTCAACTTGGCTGGGGATTTGGTTCTAGTTAAATAAGCACAAGTTCAAATTATAAAGCCTCTATAATAGAAGATTCAAATCCACCTGAATTTGACATTACCTAGGAGAATTCCAAATAAATCCACTGTTTCTTTTAGGGAAACAGCAGAATAAAATTTAACTTGAAACATATTTCAGCAAGTATCCAAAATCAAACTGAGGAACCACAACTTTCAATAGAAAAAAACAGAAATGTCTTTGATAGGCTACATCACATCAAATTGTTTAATAACTTCATAACAGAAATGCCCAACCGCATATGTATAAAGATCAAATCATTGACAACTACGTTAAAGCGGTGCTCAAATTGACATATTTCTAGTACCATCATAGTATATACCATGAATCAACATAGATTGTTATGCATGAATCATCATAGACTGTTATGCATGAATCATCATAGACTGTTATGCATGAATCATCACAGACAGAGAATAATATACATCTTTCGTACATCCACAAACAGACACACAATTGATAGTAATAACAATCTATGTGACACAGGAAAGTGAAAATAATTCATAAACTGATATAAAGAAGCCATATTTTGGCTAGAAGCAAGGGTATTAACAGATTTCAAAACAACTAAGATCAATAAATTTTTGACTTCATATTCACTAAGCTGTGAAAACAGACCTTTGCAATCACTTCAGCAGTCTCCCTGAAGTCTACACACCTAGTGACATTAGATTTTGCTAGAAACTCATCAATCAGTCGAATCCCAATATTATAGCCCCTGCAACAAAATTCAGTACAAAGGAATCATGTTCTAATCTAGTCATATAATCCTAAGAACTCCATCAAATTCTGGTCTAGTACCAACTTCAAGATGATTTATTAATACAAAATTGAACTTCAATTCAATAACAGAGCTTTTCAAAGATTATCAAATGCTTGCTGATTCTATTCTCTTTCTTTCCTTTTTTTTTTATCAAACACAAAACAGCTTATAGTATAAAAATGCAAATTCCTCGAAACGCTACATATTTTTCCCTAGTACCTAATCATTCACTCCAAATTAAAATTTTCCAATGAATATTACACGAAAATGAAATTGAAAATGCGCACATTTGATCAAGCTGTTTGTTAACTTCCTCAACCTCCTCCAGATCCGTAAGCAGCTGACGCACAGTGGCGCCGTAAGTTAATGTAAACAGCTCAGCATTCTGCAGAAATCGGAATTTCAAAATACGAACAGTTGTTAATTCAACACAATTATTTTCGAAAATGAAAAAAAAATAAATTCAGAGATTTTAAGAGGAATTAAATCAAACGGTTACCACGCGTTCCACGTTGGCGAAGATTGCGTCACCAGATCGAGGACCAACAGGAGCCATTATGAGATCTCTGCAAAGCGATAACTAAATTTGATCACCAGAATTTATAGGTTTTTTTTCTTCTTCCTCCTTCGCTCGTCTCAATGTCTCAGTGCAATACCAATGTCGGCCGAAAGTATCTTGTGTGAAAATATCATTTTCTCCTCAAAATGCACGAGTTCGGGTTTGACCCACCCGGTTTTAAATCTGGATCCGCCGACGCCTTAATTCGGTTTTCAAATACCAAACCCACGCCACTATTAATTTATGCTGCGCTTCCTTGCTAGTATTAGAATGAAGTGCAATTAAAATAGGTTAGAATAAGAATAAGAATAAGTTAGAATGAAAATATAATATGTGAATTAAAATAAATTATTTTAATTGTAATTCTATTTTAATTGTAAAAATTAGAATGGGTTGAAATTCTATTAATATGTTTATTTTATCTTAAAATCAAAATTGAAAAAAATTGAATTATTTTAAATTATTAAAATGTCCTTAGTTAATTATAGTAGTAATACTACTATTTTTATTATTATGATTATAAAAATGATTGTTAATGATGATGATAATAATAATAATAACAATTCATATTAATATTAATAACATTGTTAAAAATAATATTAATAATGAAAATAATAATAATAATAATAATATTATTAATCAATATTTCAATTCAATCGAAACTTGTTTGAATCAACATAATAAAAAAATAATTATTCACTTCATAAAACTTAAACATTTTAACTTCTGCCATTTAACACTTTCTTTTACCATGTTTCCAGCACATATGTTAATTGAGATTGAGCACTAGAAATTGCTGACTCCAGTGACATCCTAAATTCAAAATGATGCCACCGCTTTGCAAATATAATTTCAAAATGTTGTCTAGTACAACATTTGTTCTAGTAACACATAATACAAACATAAAATTAAAAATTCCTATATAATAACTACATATAATAGAAATAGAGGTTTAAAATTCTAACATAGAACAACATAAACTGATACCGGATTATATCCCATGACGAAACATTTGAAGTATATACCGCTTCCCATGGTGATTAGGCATAGTAAAAAATACACGTATTAGATCGTGCTTTGTGGCCATCATAGTAGTCGCATCATACATCTCGTCCTCAGTTAAGCCTTCAATTGTCGTCATCTCATCAAACAACTTAACCTGAAAGTTAGCCACATCCTTGTCTGCCGTAGAAAGCACATTAACCAACTTGTCTATCTTAGGTACCATCGCTGCCACAGTTTTAGTTATTGTCCCAATACTTGAATACATACAATCAGTTGTTCTCTCCTTATTTTTTTCTTTTCCTATACCTATTGGTTGAACTACTTGGAGCATTTTCTACTTTTTGAGGAACATGTGATTGAGGGGTAAGAGACATATCATCAATAAAATCATCCATTATAGGCTCATTAACTAAGTGACTTCCTACATTCACATCAACATTGTCCTCTTCGTATACCTCATCCTTGTTGTCATCTGCATTTCCCGTGTTTGCTCCGGTTGCTCGATCTTGACCATATGTCAAAGTGAAAGTGTAATATGCGAGAATGATTTGTTAAACAAACCATTTTCATTCTTCCTTTTTTGTTAAAAAAATGTTGCTAATAACATAAAATCAAGACAAGTAATAAAATTAACACCATACAATTCAAAGATCACCTCTGTAAACTCATCAAAAACATTCTTTTCACACAAGATCATCATCTTGTCGTTACCAAAATTAAACCCACTCATTGATAACATATAAGACATAACACACCACTTCTATTTAAACCATTGCACTCTTGATTTGATGTTAGGAGATGCTTTCAAACCACAACCCAACCATTCTGCTTCCATTTTGTTTTTCAATTGTTCTAAGAACCCATTCTTGAATCCACAATTTGATCGCCACTTAGGATTTTGACTTAACTCAAACAACAAGTTAATCAATGCATTATCTTCAGTTGTTGTCCAATAATATTTGTTCATACCTCATCCTCTAAGAGTTGGAGTTGGCAAGTCAGTCATTCTATATATTCAAATACAATAATAAAAATCAAATGTAAAATAATATATATATAACAAATGTCCATCAACAATACAATATCCAAATGTCCATCAACAATATAATATCCAAATGTCAACCAACAAATGCAATATCTAAAGTCAATCAAGAAATACAATATCCAAAGTCAAATAACAATACAATAACAAACAGTAATAAACTAACTCCTTACCATGTCTTCCACATCTCTTAAGCTAAATCTTTTCTCCAAATAGTCCATTTATTTGAGGGCTCAATGGTATCAATTACCTCCAAGTTATAATCAATATTGGGAGTTGGTTTATTATATATTTCCACTTCTATATCATCAATAGGCATTTCTACTCTAATGAAGTTATGTAGCATACAAAAAGATATTATATGTCTTTATATTTTTATATCATAAAAGATAGGAGTTTTTAGTATTGCCTATTGCTTCTTTAATAACCCAAAATATCATTCAATCACATTACGAGCACTTGAGTGCTTCAAATTAAAGAACTCTTCAGGTGTAGAAAGTTGGTGTTCATCCCTAAAGTCACTTAAATGGTAACATTGTCCTTTAGATGTTGAAAGAAAACTCATCCCATTGATGTAACCACAATCAATCAAGTAATAATAACCTAATAGAAAAAATGAAATATCATCATATTAAAAGGCATAACATAAATTATGTAGTCTTAGAATCTAAAGATAATTTTAGTTAGCAGAATATTACCATGAGGGACTTTTAAACCGTTTGTTCTAAACACAATATCTTTTAGCATGTGCATATTGTGAGTCAAAACTTCTCATCCTAATAAGACATAAATAAATTGCATATCTTGTGAACAAACTCCTAAGACATTGTTGTAATTTAATTTTTCCTAGTTCTATATTTTGGTTTATCAACCTCTGGAACATGAACCTTTATATATGTGTCATCTAATACTCGCAGGCAATTCTACATTATAAGAACAATAACAATATGAAAAAATTTTGAGTCAATGTACACAATTGTATGAGTGAGCAGTAAGTATCAAAGTAACATTACACGTAACTTAAGCCATTTCGATGTTGGGTCGGTTGAATTCTCTATCATCGGCTCAGGTTTTTTTCCAAAATGGTTTTTGACATCTAATCATTGCCTTTAAACTCTCATGGAAACATTTACTAGTTGTTCGTCTGGGTCTTTTAAAATGAAAACTAATCACCTGATTTTTCAAATGGTGTGCTAAAATATACAAAAACATTGTAAGCGTCTACTCGGGTGTCACATGTTTACTACCAGCCAAACCTCCTTTCTCACAAAGAAGCTTACATAATTTGCTAAGGTTTGCCTATCCATTCTTAATTGTGACAAGCATTTAACATCACTTTTAAAAACCAAGTCATACAAAAAGCTCAATTGTTTATAAAGTCTATAGTGTGACTTGGGATTTTTTGATCTTTGTTCATAAGTTAAACAAAGATGGGAACACATAGCAGTACACACAGCCATAATTATTTGCAACATTGTCAACAAACTTTGTATAACTACCAAGACTCTCTTCTTTCTTGCTAACAAACAAGTCATTCCTATATTTCAACATCACAAATGAAGTCAATCAATATTAATGAACTTACAGTGTTAAAAAGCATTAAAGACCTCTGGAATAGAAAAAAGTGTGTAAAAATATAACTTAGTCTGAAAAGTAAGGTTAAAAACTTCTAAGAAGATAAAAAACAAGAAATATATTATTAATAAAAGAACAAGAAAGCATTTGAAGAATTGATAAATGATTTGTTTTTAAAATCATGGCTAGGTGTATTAATAACACAAAATATATTATTAATAAAAGAATAAATGATAAGTTTGTGCCAGTGTTTTCATGTAATGAAGAAATAAGAGAGAGAAGACTTGAGGTTGAATTATATATCAATTACTTCACACGTACTATTTTAATAAGGAATTTTGATACAACAAGGGATTTCTTATCAAATAAGGAGAATAATTGTCAATTTTAGTAAGGAATCACATGAGATTCTTGTATAATAATCTTGGAATTAATGGATAAATTTCACCCAGAGACCCTGATAACTTTCCTACTATTTGCAACAAGAATACATAGAGATAAAAATGACTCTCTAGCTTTCAATGGCTCCTATTCCCTTTATGTGTTGACATACATATGTAACTGTGGTTAATTAATTAGAGGACTCTAATTAATTGTGTGGGATACAAATTAACATTACTAAAATATTAGACAGTGACATACCAATTAATCATTTATAAATATCTACATGGCATTCCTTAATTAACATTTCTTTAAATTATATAATTAGTGCTACAAACTAATGAAAGCAAAATCAGAAGAGGGCATAGTTCCAGGTTCCAATTTTTAAAAAGTGCTCTGGAAATTTTCTCTTGTGAGAAGCGAAGTAATCTTAACTGGGAAGCCTCAGCTAGCCTCTTATTTCTGGAATATCTATATTTTAAAAAGATATCGATTATTCTTTTTCTTTTATTTGTTAATTATGTATTATTTACTCTTCATTCTTTTAATCTTTTTCACTTGGCTATATTAATTTATTGAATTTACATTTATATTGCAACATATGCTAATGATGGGCCATAATCAAGCTGCAAGCATAATCATTTTTCCCTCATTCTTTTTGCACATGCATATTTTTTCTTGTTCAAATTATTATTATTATTATTATTAATCATCGCTCAAATCTTATTACAGTGAAATTAAAGCAGCAATGTCATTTTAGAAGACCTAAAATAATGGCCGAAAAGCCTCCCATGTCTTCTCAAAATTTCACTAGCAAATAGTAATAACCAGTCGAAGTCACAAACTAGCCCCTCAAACTCAACCTCAACGAATCTAATAAAAAAAAGAACCCAGAAACCAAATCAAGTGGTCTATCCAATGACTCTTACCAAAAACAATCTCTTGAGAACAAGTTTCACTTGAAATTCATAGTTTTACCCGTTTAAAAAAAATATACCAAAACAATTTAGCATATGGGTCTTTTTTGATGAAAATATTTAATTATATTTTGAAGAAAAGAGTCATCAAAAAGTTGAAGAAAAAAGTCATAAAAAAGAACAAGAACAAAAGATGAAAATATTTTATTATAAGATATGAAAAAGGGAAAAATGAATCATTTACTTGTTTGGAGATACAGGATCGACACCGAAGTAGGCGATCAACAACGAAAAAGTAGCGCCATCACCAACAACTGGTAGAGAAGAGCTACAATGTCGATGAGAGTGTGGCCGAGTTAGGGATTTTATTTTCAGGAGCACATGCGTTTTTTTTTTTAATGAATTTTGGGCTTTTATATTTTGCGTTAATTTAAAGGATAAATTTGTAATTATTGAAGTTTATTGGGGGCAAATTCGTCTCTTCAGTGTAAGGGACTCTGATTCTCAACCCCCTAAGGGTATCGGAACTCTATATTTCATTTTTAAATTTTTGTAGAACCTATTATTCCCATTCCGATTCTTGTGTCATTTTCAAAAGTAAACAAGGTAACGAAACACATTCCTATTCATCGATTCTCATTCATGGGAAGTAAATGCAACATTAATTCTTTTATCTGCATTGTTTTAATTTTTTAAGAAAATAAATTGTTACCATTTTTTAACTTTTGAGAAGGAAAGTATAAGAAAATTTTTTGTTGGTCTATGATTTTCGTTGTTTATGATTCCACATGAAGGAGTATTTATGACCTTGGCTTCATTTGGTATAATATTTCAAACAAAACTTATTTAAATAGAATTTTTATTAGCAAAATTTTTATAACCAGAACTTTTACAAAAAAAAATTATTTGTTAATAAAAATTTAAAAAAATTATAAAATTATTTTAATAGGTAAAATTTTAAATTCATATTACAAAATAAATAAAATAAGATTGTCAAATAAGTAAATGATGTTTTAGACATTTTATATTTTAAAAAAAAAAAGCTTTTGAATCTCTACTCTCAAAAGCCTAAAATTTGAGTTTTAAATTTTTTACTAGTAGAGACAAAAATAACTTATTTAATTTTCAAAAACTCTACAAAAAAAACTAAATAATATTGAAAAGTTTAAAAAGCTTATAGAATCAAATAACCACTTATTTTCATTAAATAAGTTATACTAAACAAATAGTTGAGAGGCCATATATTGTCAAATCAATTAGAATTAGTTAATATATTTTTTAGTAAATTAGTATTATTTTAATATGTTATTGGTAAATATTAACGCATTGTTCTATTTTTCTTGATGTGTTAAAATTATCAGCTCTAAATTTTCTTGAAAAATTATAATTATCATAGCATCTTCTTAAAGCTTCAATTATTAGTAAAAATAATAAAAAGTTACGTAGGTCATAGCTAATATAAATATTTAATTAATTATAAATTTATAAGTTTTATATTCTCTAAAATAAGTAGATAAATATTAAATAAAACGTTATATAATTTTGAAACAAACAAAGTTACTTGAAATGTATTCTTAAAATATTTTTTCAATTGCTCTCTTTCATTGTCCCTATATTTTTAGATAAGCAAGTAAATACATTTTCACTTTTTTTTGGTAGATATTATTTTAAAAACATAATATAAATGTTTTTTTAATTTCACTAAAAACTAATCATTTCCATTTTATGAAACAAATATAAAGATGCCATTTCACCCCAAAAAAGGCACCCTAAAATATATAATAATTATAAATCTATCTTACTCTTTAAATATTAAAATTTTTGTTATAGATAAAAAATAACTATTGACTCTTTAAAGAAAAGATTATGTGATATATTTTTAACGATATGTTTACTAATCAGCAATGGGAATGAGAATTACAAAATGAACATGAATAATATGTTTACTTACTTAAATGAGATAAGGAATGAAAATGAATTTCATGGAGCATGCACAGTATTAGGATTCATTATTGGAGTTACATACAAAATGAAAATGAATAATATGTTTACTTACTTAAATGAGATAAGGAATAAAAATGAATTTCATGGAGCATGCACAGTATTAGGATTCATTATTGGAGTTACAATTCCTAAGGGGTTAGGAAGTAGAACCCCATTCTCAGAATCAACTAAGATACCCTCAACTAAATTTTCAAATCCCAACTTGTCCTCAATTGAAATACAAAAATATAAAATGAAAAAAAGGGAATGAGAATCACCAAATCCCTAATTCATTTGAACATAAAATCTAACTAGCAACTGTTGTTGATTGCAACATTAGAATCGCATTGCCTTCACAGAGCCGCTCATTGCTATTACATTGGTAGTCGTCAACCTCACACCAAAGCAAGTCATGACCGATCAAGCATTGTTGCTACTGAATACCAAATAATGCTGGAATTTGGATTGTGATTGATTTGATTATAATAACTAATACGATCGAAATATGGATTGTGATTGATTTGATTTTAATAGCTAATCCGATCAAACCAAAAACATAATATATTACAAACCCAGAAGGTAGAATTCAACATAGAACTCACTCTTAAAATTTGGATTGTAAGAGGAGGGTGTCATAGAGAAATTAAAGTACTAACTAATCTCATACCTAGTTGATATAGGATCCTAACATTCCACCTTCTTTTAGGATTGATGTCTACATCATTTCATGGACACTGACTAAGTGACACCTCAAGATCACAAAGCCATGACCACTATGGCAAGGGCCAACTTCAAAGAATCGAACTACTTTGATACTAATTGTTACGAACCCATAAGGTAGACCTCACTCTTAAAAATCGGCTTTTAAGAAAGTGCTTTACGATTAATAAACTACCAACTAGCACCATACTTAATATATGTGGGATCTTAAAATCTTAATAGAATCGAATACCAAAACAATCATCATTATCGTTCTTCTTCTTTCTTTTTTTTGTTATTATTATTATTTTAGTTATCTAACTATTGCTGTTGTTTTTAGTCATTATTCTTATTGTTAATCATTTGCTATTATTTTTAAAATTATTTATTATTATTATTATTAACAATAATTTTTTAAATAATAATAACGATAATAATTAATTAAAGACCAATATAATAATGAGAATACATACTATTATCATTCTGTCATTTCAAAACCCATGACTTAAAAAAATAATTTATTTTAATTTTCATTCAAATTAAATTTGATTTCAATCCATTCGATTATGTAATAGTGAAGGCACCATAAATTCTAACTCTCTTTAATGGCAAAAGATGTAAAGGTGTTAATTGGATAAAGTTATTGATTTTATTTTTTAGGAGAAATAGGAGGATATAACTAATTAATTGCTAAGTGGATGGTGACAAACCCACGCTCATGTATGAAGCATGGCCGCGTGCTAATTTGATTTCGTTTCACCATAAAGAGTGAAAGACATGAAACTAGTATTTTCAGAATATCATGCAATAAACATATTTTATTATTTGAGTATTTGACTATTCGTATTAACACACCTAGTTGACTTCGAAGAAATAAATTAAATAGAACTATACCTAACTTCTTATAGGCTGAAAAAGTGATAATTTTGGATAGCGTAAATTTCCTATTATTTATAGTGAATTGATTATTTTTAAAAATTTAGGTTACTATTATTTTTAGGATAATTATCTACCGTCGACCTTTTTTTTCACTTTTTCAAAAATAAACAATTCTTTTTTTTTCTGATCTCCACTTGAAATTTTTTTTTTTGCACTTATCCACTGCCGTTTTCTAACCATTAAGAAAACTAACGGAATATTATCCAAATTACATATGTGAAATTACTATTAGACAGTTATGGCCTCAAAAAGTCTTAACGGTTTGAAGACGGTTAGGGATGGCAACCAAATCCGGACCCGGATCGGACCCGGAATGAACCCGAAAAATCCGATCCGGGTTCAACCCGCACCAGAACAAATTTTATGCGGAATCCGGATCGGTTTTTCAGAACTCGCATATTTCCGGGTCCGAATTCGGTTTCAAGTGAACCCGCAAATCCGGAACCCGGATCCAGATATTATTTATTTTAATAATAATTTTTTTAAAAATTATTAAATATAAAAAAATGAAACCCTAGCCCTCTCAATCTCTCATTCGTTCACTCCTCTCTCAAATCTCAATCTCTCTCACTCTTCCTCTCTCGATCTCTCACTCTCTCACTCTCTCACTCTCTTCAACTTCTCCTCTCAATCTCTCATCTGTTCGGCTGTTCCTCTCTCATTCTCTCTCACCGGTTTCTCACTCAATCTCTCTCACTCTCTCTTCAACTCTCTTGTAATTTCTCTTCTTCAAATCAAATCCTTTGCGGCGTGGCTGTCATCACTTTCATAGTGCGCTTGTGTTTGTTTCATCATTCATCAGTATCAGCATCACTCGTCTCATCTCTCACTCTATTGCGGCCGACAAAAGGGGGTGGATTTGGCGGCTGTGTTCTGTGGCCTGTGGGGGTGGATTTCGCGGCTGTGTTCTGTGGCATTTTGTGGTTGTGTTCTGTGGCATGTGGAGGTGGATTTTGGGGCTGTGTTCTGTAGCCTGTGCGTGTGGATTTCGCGGCTGTTGTATTTGTTTCAAATCTGGATTTGAAGTTATATGTTTTGTATTTGAAATTTTGTTGCACTAAACTAAAGCAATCTGGATTCTGTAAGCAATTTGGTTCTGGTTTGTGTAACTGTGTTCTTTTTTTTTTTTTTCATTTTTCCAGCAACTTGAGGAAAGCAATCCGGGTTCAAAACCCGGAATTCAGAAACCCGGATTTTTCCGGGTTGAACCCGGACCGGACCCGGATGGAAAAAAACCGGGTTCAATGCGGGTCCGGTAATGAGAATTTGGTGTCTGGGTCCGGATCCGGAATGGCTAAACCCGGACCCGAACCCGGAAATTGCCATCCCTAAAGACGGTTGTGGACAAGTGCAAAAAAATATAATTTTAAGTGAAATTTAGTAAAAAGAATAAAAAATTGTGTATTTTTGAAAAAGTATGAAAAAACATGTGGACATTAGATAATTACCCTTATTTTTATTGTAAAGATAAGAGGAAAATGGGATTGAGTTGATTTTGTTGTTGTTGTTGTTGTTGATATTCTTAGCAAAAAAGAAGGTAAATTATGGTTTTAAAACATGAGAGGAGAGTAATATAAAGATAGTCAAGTGGGTAATCCAAAATTAATCCTTTTATATATACAATTTATAAATTTCAAATTAGATAGTCTCATGCTATAGATTGATCATTGTAGTAGATTTATTACTATACCATGTGGTGGAGTTGACTTTGATGTGGAGGGTCCATTAAACAAGTTGACAATCATCTCGAATGGAGCTTGAATTTATTATACACATATTGAGCGGAGATATCTTTGTTGATGCCTCAAGTGCACAAATTTATTTTGTACACATTAGTAAGTTTTTGTGCGCGGAAATACAGAATAAAGCACACCAAATAATCATAGAAAATAAAGGACACAAGATTTAACATGGTTTGACAATTTTGTCTATATTTACGAGAGCAAGAGAAAAATAATTGTATTACTAATAATTATTGGATCATAATATTTGAGTAAAGAAATCTCATTTTCCTAAATCCAAATATACCAAATACTTTCACAGACAATTAAAAGGAGAAATATCTCAAATAAATATACACTCTCTAATTGCTCATTCTTTTAACAATTCTATAATTGAATTGTTATTCTCTCAAATTTTAGGATGCTGTATAAATGAAAAACTCTATTTATAGGAAATAGTTTGCACTATTATAAATTCGGTGCTCACCAACAATTTGTCAAATTATCAAAGTTATTGTGAATTTGTCAAATTGTCACATGCTTCACCAACTCATTTGGCTTCAATTTCAATGATCCAGCTACATGTTTTATCAATATTTCCAATATTGAGGCTAGAAGGTCATGCATGTCAAAAAAACTCTTTTTTTTTTTAACTTTTTCAACATAAGTTACAATTGGTGTACTATAATGAATTTTTATAATTTGATTGTACATTCGACTATATAAGGATAACATTTTTCCATTATCCATTTGGATAGTAATGAGATTTGTTTTCTATGTTTAAAGTAACATACAAAATGGAATATCAAAAAGTACCTTGTTTGTCAAACTTCTTTTTTTTTTTTACAGGAATATTCATTAAAAACAGGAAAACCATTACAAATTGTTTAATAAGCATGGAGGTGGAACATGCATCCACTCTCCAGGACCTGACATAGAACCTCCTACTCTAGCAACACAATGAGCAGCAGAGTTCGCAGATCGTCGAACAAACGAGAATTGCACTTCTCCAATAGACATAGCTAGAGATCGACACTCTTCAATTATTAGCCCAAAACCACTGGGGCTGGAAAACTTCTCAGTTAAAGCTTGGAAAACTTGAAGATTGTCCATTTCGATAATGACACTAGTCAGCTGCAGCCGTTTTATCCAACTAAGAGCTTCTCTAATGCCCAGCGCTTCAGCCTCTCGAGAACCAAAATTACTCGGAAAACACTTGCACCTTTCTGTCACAAAATCACCGTCAGAGTTACGGATTACACAGCCAATACTGAATTTACCATGAGCTTTGAAAATCGCAGAGTCAACATTGCACTTCAGCCACCCATCACAAGGCTTCTCCCAACAAATAGCCCCATGACTACCATTTACTGCTGCAACATCAGCCCATAAAAGTTGGTTCTTTGCACTCTGCCACTGAAGTAACATCCTTCCCGCCGAGTTCAACACTTGTAAGCCACTACTTCTTTGATTCCATACAAAATCATTCCTATAAATCCATATCCTCCAGCAAATCATGGCAGCTAGCTGACAATTCTCTTTATTATACATGGTGAATATAAATTCAAGCCAACCCAAGAAAGAGGTATAGTGACCGAGGGCTCCAACAGCAGAGGAGATCCAACAAGATCTCGCAAAGCCACATTCTAATAAAGCATGTGTAACTGTCTCATTACAAGCATTGCACAGGGAACAAGTAGGCGCAACAACTACTCGATGATGAACAAGATTACTCGCTGTAGGTAACACATTTGTGGCAGCCCGCCAAAGAAAATTTCTCACCTTACTCGGCACCTCCAGTCTCCATAATGATCTCCAAACACGAGTAGAAAAATCGTTGTCCCGATGAGTTAACAACTTATAACAGCTGCGAACTGAATAAACACCACACGAATCATGAAGCCAATACCATACATCAGACTCTCGACGTTGACTAAGAGGAATTTGAAGGATCAGCTCTCTATCTCTCTCATTGAAAATGTCAGCAATGAGATCTAAATCCCAACTTCTTTGATTTGGCACCATCAGACTACTTACCTTCGCAACAACCAGCTCCTCATGTATCCGAGATGTGATAAAACCATTGTTTGTATCCGGCAGCCAAGGATCTTAGCCTATTAACACCTGCTGCCCATGTCCAATTTATATGCGGCTCCCGCTAACCACAACATCCTTTGCAGCGACAATGGATCGCCACACAAAACTTGGATTATGCCCCACCTTAGCTTCATTTATAGATGTTCTTGGAAAATAACGAGCTTTTAAGGTTTTAGCAACAAGCGATTCAAGTCTTGTAAGAAGTTTCCAGACCTGTTTACCAAGCATCGCAATATTGAAAGTGTGTAGCTGTTTGAAACCAATTCCCCCAAAGTCCTTTGGTTTACATAAATGTTCCCATCTCATCCAAGAAATTCCTCTGCCCCCCATGCTTTTAGTGCCCCACCAAAATGAATTCATCATAATTTCCAACTCTTTGCATAAATCAAGAGGTAGTAGATAGACGTTCATGGCGTAGTTAGGCATTGCCTGGGCCACTGTTTTCAGTAATATCTCCTTCCCAGCTCGAGACAACATTTTGGATTGCCAACCTTGAAGTCTCTTTTTGACTTTGTCCCGAATATAAGAAAAAACAGCCTTCTTTTTCCGCCCAATATTAGATGGAAGTCCGAGGTAAGTTCCATGATCTTCCGTAGCATTGACATCCAAGGTTCCACAAATCTGGCTAACAGCACGTTCCTGCACATTAGCACTAAAGGAAATTGATGATTTTGAGAAATTTATCAGTTGACCAGAAGAACAGCCATAGGTCTCCAATATCTGCTTGACAACCAAAGCTTCAGCCTGATTAGCTCTAAAAAACAAGAAACTGTCATCAGCGAAAAATAAGTGCGTCACCACTGGGGCACTTCGAGCAACCCTCACCCCATGAATTAGACCAACCCTTTCTTGGCTCTTGATTAAAGAACTAAGTCCTTCTGCACATAAAATAAACAGATACGGCGACAGTGGATCACCTTGACGAAGACCCCTACTTGGAATGATTGGTCCCACTTCCTTATTTTCACGCAACACCTTGTACCGAACTGTTGTCACACAAAGCATGATAAGGTTCACCCATCTAGCATCAAAACCCATTTTCAGAATCATCTCCTGGAGATAACCCCACTCTAATCTATCATATGCTTTGGACATATCGATCTTTAGAGCTGCGACACCATGCTTTCCTTGCCTCTTCCTTTTCAAGAAGTGCATGATTTCTGCCGAAACAATTATATTATCGGTGATTGCACGACCTGGCACAAATGCACTCTGAGCTTCCGAGACGACTGAATCCAGCACTGATTTCATTCGGTTGGCAAGCATCTTAGAGACAATCTTGTACAGCACATTACATAGAGCGATTGGTCTCATATCCGCTAGAGTCTCAGGTCGCTGTTTCTTTGGAATAAGAACAATCGAAGTATCATTCAGACCCATAGGGAAAGAAACATCATTAATAAATGACAGGCAAGCCGCTACCACATCCTTACCAACAATGTGCCAGAATTTTTGGTAAAAAGCCGGATTTATGCCATCTGGACCTGGTGATTTGTCCGGATTCATATAAAAAATAGCATTCTTAACTTCAGAATCAGAAAATGGAGCCAAAAGTAACTCATTCTGCTCAGTGGTAATCCTCTTCTCCACACACCGAAACATATCATTATTATCCAAACCATTTGATTTAAATAAATTACCAAAATACTCAACAATCTCCGAATCAATTTCATTCGAATTAGAAATCCACTGACCTTGATTATTTCGAATAGCTCCGAGTGAATTCCTCTGTTTTCTTGCTGATGCCGAGGCATGGAAATAGCGCGTATTTCGATCCCCTTCCTTTAACCAAAGAGCCTTCGATCTCTGCTTCCAAAAGACCTGATGACAATGGAGGAGCTCATTATATCTGTTTCTTGTCTCAGTGAAAGCAGTTACTCCAGCCGCGTCACGCCTCCCTCTCAATAAAGCCATTTGCTGTTTACAATCCAATTTTCTTTTATGAAAGTCACGAGCTAATTGCCCTCCCCAAACCAGCAAAGCAGAGCCACACTCTTCAATCTTTCGCTGAATCGAAATCTCTTCAGAGGAAACCCAACTAGAGCGAATCACCTCACTACACCCAGCTTCACGCAGCCATAAATTTTCAAATCGAAAGCGGTGGTACCTGTACACATAGGCTTGTGGGTTGGGGTCCAGTAAGATAGGCAGATGATCGGAGCCAGCAGCTTCCAAACTACACACCCTTGCACGATGAAACTGACGAAACCAGCTATTAGTAGCAAAAGCCCGATCAAGCCTTTCCTCAACCTAATTGTCAGTGCCCCGAGCTCTTTCCCAAGTGAACTGATACCCCTCAATTCCAAGATCAGCCAAACCACAATCATCAATGGCCTTACTGAAACCCTTCAGCTTCAATCTTGGGTGTTCATGTTGCCCGCACTTTTCGTTAGCAGCCAACAAGTCATTGAAATCGCCTATACAAACCCACGGCAAAGAGGAAGAATTAGACAACGAACGTAGAAGGTTCCAAGAAGCCCGACGTTGGCTAGATTCTGGGAATCCATAAAATCCCGTAATTCTCCACCATCCCAAATCAGCAACCTCCACTTCTGTATCAATGTAGTTCTGACCATAGCTGAGTAAGGTAACCTCGCAAGCTGCCTTCCATAAGAAAGCAAGCCCTCCCCCACGGCCCACTCTATCCACAACCAGCATCCCATCAAAACCAATCTTCGTTTTTATTTGCTCTAATATATTTTTATTACATAAAGTTTCAATTAAAAACACAAAACAAGGCCTCTTATTGCGGACCAAATCCACCAACACTTGAACTGTCCGCGGGTGGCCCAACCCACGGCAGTTCCAACTCAAGATACTCATTGAGTTCGGTGGGCCTGAATTACAGGTCCCACCGCTGGTCCATTTTTTCCTTCAGCAAGAGTGTCACTTTTTGCTGAAAATTCCTCACCTAGGCCCATAGTAATATGGAGCCCAGTTACAGATCTTCTTCTTTTTAAATCATTAACAATTAGGCCAGTTTCCAAAATCTCCTCACCTTCCATATCCTCGTCCACAACAACAGCTGTCCCATTATTTGGCTTCTCTTTTAATTGCATCCCATTTGGCAGCTTATTATCAGTTCCCATATTGAGGGCCATATTTCCCATATCTACGCCATCAAGAATAGGCTTTGAGAAAGCAACTCCATATTTTATGGCATTTCCCGAATCCACTGACATGGCAACAACGTGATCCTTGCTCTTTCCTTTACTAGTCTCCACCGTCTCCAGTGGTCCCTGGCGCAGCCACCTTTCGCCGGAGTTCATCACATTTCTCCTAGTTGGCGCCTTTAACCAATGGCCATAAACAGGCACAATTTCACCTTGCGGGCAATCATATAGTTTGGGGCATTGTTGGGCAGTATGGCCAAGCAAGCCACAGGTAAAGCAGAAAATATTGAGCCTCTCATACTTAAAATCAACCCAAATCCAATCACCGCCTGCTTTTTTCAGCTTCATCCTACGCTTAAGAGGTTTCCGAACATCCATCGAGACACGAATGCGCATATAGTTACGCCAGACCCCCATTAAATTATTCTCATCCGAAACCAAAAAAATACCAATATAATTCCCAATGTCTTTTAAAATTTTCTCCGATATAAATCCAATTGGTAGATTATAAATCTGTATCCAGAAGGAAGTAGAAAATAAAGGAATATTTTGTGGTTGCTCATCTTCCTCCAAACGCTTGACGAGCAGAATATGTTGATCAAAAGTCCATGGCCCCGATTCCAACACCCTATTAATATCAATTTCATGAAAAAATTGGAAGAGGAATAGTGTTGGTGATAGATCTTTGATGCACACTCCTTTGCCAGGACGCCACAACGACGCCATTGTATTCTTCATGGCAGCAAAATTGATTACTTTGTCCGTAAGAAACCTGCCAACCAAACAAAAGCGGAGATCGATTTTTCCTTGCCCACCATCTTCCCCCTCATCCCCTGTGACGACCAAACCTCCCTCCTCCTCCTCTTCTATGGACATATTAGCACAGTCACTATTGACAGTGGGATCCAGTGTTTCAACGTTTGTAGCCATTACAAGATCTCGAAAGCCGCAGCCAATAACCTATTATAGAAACGAAAAAATTCTTAACTTGCCCTAAAGACAAGACAACAACATACTTGCCCTAAAGACAAGACACATTCTTTTTTAATCCTTCGTCGCTCCCACTTATTTGTTAAAAAAATTAAAAATTGTTGTGCGTGGAGAAGTGTAGAAGTAGAATCGAAGGGCTTTGAGTCTAGAGCTCACGAAACAAGAACTGTTTGTCAAACTTCTTAAATACAAGAATAATGCACGAAACAATTAAACAAACTTGCGCACAAACTAACACAGCATATGATACTATTGAAATTCATAGCTTGATTGAAAATTTTCCAACTCTAATGGACTAATTTCTTTGCATGATCAATAAATCTCAACGGTTTTTTTAATTTTATAAAAAATTCTCAACATAAATTATTAATCTAATCAAGAATTTTCAATCCCATGTTCTTTTCGTAATTGAAAATTTTCGTACTCCAGAATCTCGGTAGTTTGATTCATTATATTAATACAGTTAATAAACACATCAAAAGTTACTTTTTTCTTTTCAAATTAACTTATTTTTAATCGTTTTAAAAATAAATTTAAATAAATCTTTTAACTTAAATGATGAAAAAACAAAACCATGAGAAACAAGCCAGCGTGGCACACTCGTATCAAGCGCGCGTGGTAGACAATAAAACCATATGCCAAACAGTCTTCTGAAGATGTCCGCTTCTGCTGTCAGCCAAGCAAGGAATATAGAAAAACTCATCTCGGCGTGTGGGCCAGGAAATTACACTTCAATGTTGAACACGTGGCATTATTCTATTGGATTGATTTTGGGCAATATCGTCATTGCATTGTCAATCGCGTCTATAAATTGAGGACCTCTGGTCTCGTTTTTCCGCACAGTTTCTCAGAAAATCTTCACCTTCAATTTGATAAAGGCCTTCTTTGAATCTCTTTTTCAAGGTAATAACAATTACTCTCCTTGTGTTTTGGTTTATATATTCTTATTAATATTTAGTTTAATGATTGATTTGGTTGCCATGATGCGATGTTTTGTCGATTAATGTGAATTAGGGTTTGATCTTTTGTTGTTCATCTTCATATGGTGATATGTTAATTATTTTCTTTTGATAAGCTGTGGATAGGCGATCGCTTATTTGTTGTTTGAATTGATAATTATGGCCAGGTGACACTTAATAATCAGCTTTGTGGATTTTAGTTAGGTTTTGATTGGTGGAGTTTTAGTGCTCTTTCTGAGATAATCTTAAAATTTTAGGTGTTTAATATGGGCATACTTTGTTATTCTATAAGATTTGTGGGGTAAAAAAAGATCAACTCAAGTCTGGTGTTTAATATGGTTCTGTCTTTAAAAATAAAAAACGCGAAATTGCGAAATCTTTTGTTATGGTGGTTGATTGTTCTTGAAAATAGCATTTCGTCCTTTAAAAAAAAAAGGCGAAATCGCAAAATCTTTCGTTATGGTGGTTGATAGTTCTTGAAAATAGCATTTTGTCTGTAAAACAAAAAGTGAAATCGTTAATCTTTCGTTATGGTGGTTGATTGTTCTTGAAAATAGCATTTTGTCCATTTACCTTTGTCCATTTATAGTCAATTTTTGCTCTGAGAAACCTGCGCATTGATGGGAAGCATAAAGTGTCTTTGAATTATGTAGTGACGGCATCTTCTTCAACTCAGTGTTATTGGTTATGCTAGATGTTGTTATATATTTGCCTCTTTTGAGTTGTAAATAGAGTGTACATGTATAGTATTTAGTTTTGCTTGTCTCATTTGGTTGTTCTGTATGAGTATATACTGATGTGGTGTTTTTTTTATCCAATAGATGCAAATCTTTGTGAAGACTCTCACCGGAAAAACCATAACCCTTGAGGTTGAAAGCTCCGATACCATTGATAATGTCAAAGCTAAGATCCAGGACAAGGAAGGGATTCCACCAGATCAGCAGAGGCTTATCTTTGCTGGTAAACAGCTTGAGGATGGGCGCACACTCGCCGATTATAACATCCAGAAGGAGTCGACCCTGCACTTGGTTCTTCGTCTTAGGGGTGGCATGCAAATCTTTGTAAAGACCCTCACTGGAAAGACCATTACCCTTGAGGTGGAAAGCTCGGACACCATTGACAATGTCAAAGCCAAAATTCAGGATAAGGAAGGGATCCCACCAGACCAGCAAAGGCTCATCTTTGCTGGCAAACAACTTGAGGATGGACGCACACTTGCAGACTACAACATCCAGAAGGAATCAACCCTTCATTTGGTACTTCGTCTCAGGGGTGGTATGCAGATTTTTGTGAAAACCCTGACTGGTAAAACTATAACTTTGGAGGTTGAAAGCTCTGACACAATCGACAATGTCAAGGCTAAGATTCAGGACAAGGAGGGCATCCCTCCCGATCAGCAGAGATTGATCTTTGCTGGCAAACAACTTGAAGATGGCCGTACTCTAGCTGACTACAACATCCAGAAGGAGTCAACCCTCCACTTGGTGCTCCGTCTCCGTGGTGGTATGCAGATATTTGTGAAAACCCTGACAGGAAAAACAATCACTCTTGAGGTAGAAAGCTCTGACACCATTGACAATGTGAAAGCCAAAATTCAAGACAAGGAGGGTATCCCACCAGATCAGCAGCGGCTCATTTTTGCTGGAAAGCAGCTTGAAGATGGAAGGACTCTTGCAGACTATAACATCCAGAAAGAATCCACTCTCCACTTGGTTCTTCGCCTCCGTGGTGGTATGCAGATTTTTGTGAAGACACTCACTGGGAAAACCATCACATTGGAGGTTGAGAGTTCGGACACAATTGACAATGTTAAGGCTAAGATCCAGGATAAGGAGGGGATTCCACCGGACCAGCAGAGGTTGATCTTTGCTGGAAAGCAACTTGAGGATGGAAGGACTCTTGCTGATTACAACATCCAGAAGGAGTCCACTCTGCATCTTGTGCTCCGTCTTCGAGGAGGTTTCTGAGTTTGGTCATCTGAGTTTGTGTTTTTTATTTGCTTTCAGTCTCTCATGTTTAAGCTGTGTGGTCAATGTTTGCTTGCCATTGGTAAAATGGCTTTTATTTAAGTTTGTGAAAACCGTTTGAAGTTGATTTCGGTTGTTGAACTATGTTTGTTATGTTGGATTTAAGGTCACGTTATCATTTCTAAGAATTTCTTTATTGAATAAATACATGTTTAATTAACATGTCGGATTAATTTTGATTTCTTTGCTGTGGGGTTCCATTTGTTCAACATTTTATTTCATTTTATTTTTTTAGGCCGTTGGTTCCAGTTGAACATAGCCTAAATGCATCAGCATTTTCTCCTAAATTTCTATTGGCATTAGGGAAGCAGGTGAAGACTCCAATAATATGTGGTCTTATTTTCCAAATGAAGTAGTTAAAGACTTTTGTGCTAGAAAATTTCCAGAAAATGCAAATCATGAGGGCTCTAAAGTTGCATGAATGTGACTGCGCTGGGGGACTGAATTGGAAATAGGATATTTTCGCCTATTTTCATCCAGTTTACGGGCACCTAAAAAACTTTTCCGTCACTGGTCTATTTTAAAAAATAAAATAAAATAAAGCCTGAAGCAGTGTTTCGGCGGCTGGACTCGAAGATGATCAAACTGCTATCTTATTATTTGAAGATGATCAAATAAGTGGATGAAACGTTAGATCTTGTGCCTTTTTTTGTTTTTTTTGTTTTTGGTGGATTAGTTGGAAACAAAGTAAGTGACAACAAGAAAACTCGCGTCGTTGATTTTCCCATCAATTGGATTAAAAAAGCAAATTCATCTCATTACTTTCTTCCGTAGCGTCCAAGCTCAAACTTTGAACAAATAAAAAAAACTCTGACACGGAATGTCTTGGTAATCAAACTTTGATAAACTCCAGAAGGGGTAAATTTCATTTTAATCCTTAGGCTTTGGATCGATTGCCAATTGGCCATTTTATTTATAAAATTATTTAAAATATGTTCATCATTTTTTTGGTGAAACGATATATTTATCATTACTTTTCATCATTGTTGGACTATTTTTTTGTTTTTAAATAGTGGCTGTGTTTAATACAATTTAAAACTGACATTTATGAAGTAAGAATGTATTGAATACTTTTAAAAAGCCACGGAAATTGTCTAAACAAATAATTATTTTGTGTTTGATTCATTTTTGTTAACCGTTTTAATAGTAAGGAATATATAAAAAGTTATAACAACTAGGAGATTATTTTTAATTAAAAAAATAAAGACATAAAATAAAATAAAACAAAACATCTCGTAGTTGTTCAACTTGTAATCCTATAAAACCACTTGTCATATGGGACAAAAGAGCAAATCCGTTTTACACTTGCTTTATTAGACGGTCGTAAAGTCCAGCTCACGCCCGGCAATCACGAAAAGAAAGCGTGCCGTGTGAGTATCGTTGTAACACGTGGCACGTTACGATTTGTGTCTATTAACTACTTTACCGCCTGCCAAAGTCGTTAATCTCCGCTATAAATAACGAGCCCATTCACTAGAGCCTTCATCTTATCGAAATTTCTCTCCTCTGAATTAACAAAGTATCATCTTGTTCTCTTTGCTTTCAAGCCTTTCAAGGTAATTTTTTTGTTTTTCAATAATTCGCCCGATTCTTCATAATTTTTTTTATTAAATTTGTTAAAATTGGATTCTTGATTAGATTGAATTTTTCGTATATTACTTTTTTTTATTTACGAGGTTAGGTATTTTTTTTTATCCATTGAAAGTAATTTGTTTGTTGACATTTTGTGAATTACATAAAAAAATTATTAGCGTTCTGTGGAATTGTGGCTGTTCTTGAGTCCTATAGCGCTTTTGTAGTATTAGATTTATCAGTACAGTCTTTGATTTGTTTTCTTTTAAAACCCAGATATATATAGTTTTTCTTTATGTGATTTGAAGACCCAATTGTTATATTATGTGACTAACAATTTGATATATTATGTATATCAAATTTAATGCATGTCAACACAAAGTATTACCATGGAAGGCTCTTTATGATTGTCTCGTTTCTTTTCCCTTGATATTATATTGGTTCTTGGGAATTCTTTGGTAATTATGAAACTAATCAAATATCAAAAACCCTTCATTGAGAAGTTTGACTCATATTTTTGAAATTGATAGTATGATTCATGTTTCATTGAGGAGGTAAATGATTTTTATTAGCAAATCTGATGTTATGTTCTTTTGGTTCTAACAGATGCAAATCTTTGTGAAGACTCTCACCGGCAAGACCATAACCCTTGAGGTCGAAAGCTCTGACACCATTGATAACGTAAAAGCCAAGATCCAGGATAAGGAAGGGATCCCACCAGACCAGCAAAGACTCATCTTTGCTGGTAAACAGCTTGAGGATGGTCGCACTCTTGCTGACTATAACATCCAGAAGGAGTCCACCCTTCACTTGGTCCTTCGTCTCAGGGGTGGTATGCAGATCTTTGTAAAGACCCTCACTGGAAAAACTATCACCCTTGAGGTGGAAAGCTCCGACACTATTGACAATGTCAAAGCCAAGATTCAGGACAAGGAAGGAATCCCACCAGACCAGCAAAGGCTTATTTTTGCTGGCAAACAACTTGAGGATGGTCGCACACTTTCAGACTACAACATCCAGAAGGAATCAACCCTTCATTTGGTACTTCGTCTCAGGGGTGGTATGCAGATTTTTGTGAAAACCCTGACTGGTAAAACTATAACTTTGGAGGTTGAAAGCTCTGACACAATCGACAATGTCAAGGCTAAGATTCAGGACAAGGAGGGCATCCCTCCTGATCAGCAGAGACTGATCTTTGCTGGAAAGCAGCTAGAAGATGGCCGTACCCTTGCTGACTACAACATTCAGAAGGAATCTACCCTTCACTTGGTGCTTCGCCTTCGTGGTGGTATGCAAATCTTTGTTAAGACTCTTACTGGCAAGACCATTACCTTAGAAGTTGAGAGTTCGGATACTATTGACAATGTTAAAGCTAAGATTCAAGACAAGGAAGGCATCCCGCCTGACCAGCAGAGGCTTATCTTTGCTGGTAAGCAGCTTGAAGATGGAAGGACCCTTGCCGACTACAATATTCAGAAGGAGTCCACTCTTCACTTGGTCCTTCGCCTTCGTGGAGGTATGCAGATCTTTGTGAAGACTTTGACTGGGAAGACCATCACTTTGGAGGTGGAAAGTTCAGACACCATAGATAATGTGAAGGCCAAGATCCAAGATAAGGAGGGCATTCCTCCCGACCAGCAGAGGTTGATTTTTGCTGGCAAGCAGCTTGAAGATGGTAGGACCCTTGCAGATTATAACATTCAGAAGGAGTCCACCCTTCACTTGGTTCTCCGCCTTCGTGGTGGCATGCAAATTTTTGTGAAGACTCTCACTGGAAAAACAATCACTCTGGAGGTAGAGAGTTCGGACACGATTGATAATGTGAAGGCCAAGATCCAAGATAAGGAGGGCATTCCACCAGACCAGCAGAGATTGATTTTTGCAGGCAAGCAGCTTGAAGATGGGAGGACCCTTGCAGATTACAACATTCAGAAGGAATCCACACTGCATTTGGTGTTGAGACTGCGTGGAGGAATGCAGATTTTCGTGAAGACATTGACGGGAAAAACCATCACCCTGGAGGTTGAGAGTTCAGACACCATTGATAATGTGAAGGCTAAAATCCAGGACAAGGAAGGGATTCCTCCAGATCAGCAGAGGTTGATTTTTGCTGGGAAGCAGCTGGAGGATGGGCGTACTTTGGCTGACTACAATATCCAGAAGGAGTCTACTTTACATCTTGTCCTTCGCCTGCGTGGTGGTTTTTAATGGCACCCTGGTCCACTGCCAGTGTCTGTGTTCTTTGGTTTTGCTTTCTGTTTTCTGTGTCGTTTGTGGCCTTAATGACTTAGATTAAGCTGCAAAATGTTGTTTTATGGTATGCTTATAATAAGCTTTTGTTTTCTGTTGTCGTACTCTGAAATGGCCTCTAATAAGGCTATGGTTTTCTGATTCATGAATAAATTGTCTTGTGTGTGTGTATATGCTTTGTGTTGTTCGTCTGTTTTAATTCTGTTGGCAGTTGCTTTGGATTTAGTATGTACTGTGTGATTCTATAGGCAAGGTAGCGTTCCTGCGCGGGGTCTTGGTGAGGTTTTGATTCTTTGATAATTAGCTTGTTTGATTTCTAAATTGGTATTGAAACAAGCTCTGTTTCAAATAATAATGCAGACGGAAATTTTAAGCTGGCGTACAAAGGTGGTTTGACAACTAATGTTATAGGGGCTAAGTCTATGTTACGTGAAACGCAACATACATTCAACATGAAAAATATCAGTCAGTATCCAAAAACTTTATGAAAACACACGATAAGAGAATTAAAAGAAATCTTTTTAAATTTTCAGGACGAAATAAAGGAAATAAAATAAGAAATAGGAAAAATAAAAATAGAATTGTCTGTAATACAAAAAGGCCAAAAGAAGAATAAAAAAGTAGAGAGACTTGATATACTAAAATCAGGAATAGTTGGAACAAGTTTTAAAAAATCCACTCAAAAACCCTAAAAAGGAAGTTATGATTCTTGGTTTATGGAAACACAATACCCTAAAATATTGTGAGAATCTGAAGAACTAAAAGCAGAAATAAAAAAGAAAGATAAAGAAAAAGAAAAAATAGAAATAAAAGAACAAATTCCATCCGAATCAAACTCTGAGTAATGGAAGATACACTAGATAATCTAACTGAAAAATTTAGTGACATAATCCTTAGTGATTTAGAGGATTTTGAAAAAGAGTATCAAATAAAAATGAATGTAGCAGGAGGACCAGAAATGAAACCTAATGTAGCAGAACCAAGTCATAGATATATGCCAAAGAAAAAGTATAATAAACCTTTTTATGAATATATACCTACTATTAAGAATGCATCTTGGAAAAAAGAATTTACACTTAACCAGGATATTTTAACTCCTATAAGTAATAGTGGAGCATTTTTAAACCTAGATTGTAAATTAGACCCACGAAAAACCTTAGCAGAATGGGGAATACAAATGAAACCGTTCTTCACATATAATGGAACTAATGATGACTGGAATGTAACAACAGATGAAGAAAAAATAGATATATTTGTAGATATCCTATTAACCAGTTTTACGGGAAATATATTTAACTGGTGGAGAGGCTTAAGTGAAGATACACAGATGTTAATAAAAGATTCAGCAAAAATAGCGTTTAGAAGAAGTAATGCTTTAGGCATTGAAAGAATAGTAGAATACATAGCAAGCGAATTTTTAGGAGAAGATTGGTTAGAAAATTCAGAAAGAGAAGCAAATAATGAAAAACAGAGAGCAAGATTAAACTTACTAAACTTGACGATTTGCAATATGTGTTTTATTAAAGAATATACTTGTGAATTTACTAAATACTATTATGAACAATATATAAGTTTAGAGGATCAAGAAGTTTATAAAAACCTATATTACTCTAAATTACCGTACCCTTTGAATAGTTATTTTATTAATGAATAAGCAAAAGATAGCACTTCAAATAGACTCTCTGATACACTAGGAGCAAGAATAAGATTTGTAAATATAAGACTTAGTGATATATGCATCCAGAGAAATCTAATAAAAAAGAGTAAAAATATAACAACAATATACTGTGAAAAGACAGAAATGCCAACCCAATGGGGTTGCTCTATGCCATATAAAAGAAAAAGAAAATTATATAAAAAAGAAAAAAGATATAAAAAATATGCTAAATTTAAAAGAAAATATAGAAAACCTGGCAGAAAGTACTATAAGAGAAAGTATAAAAGTCAGTACAAAAGTCAAACAAAACAACTAGATAAGACAAAATGTAAGTGTTGGAATTGTGGAGAAATAGGACATATTAGTACAGATTGCAAGAAAAAGAAAGTAAGAATTTTACAAAAAGATTTTAATACAATTCAAGAAGAGTTAGAAGAAATAAACAATTTATCAGATTATGAAGGAGAAGAAATATATATTGTAAAAGATTCTGAAGATGAATCAGAATAAAAAAGATATAGTTGAAACAGAAGAAATAGAAGATATTGAAGAAATCGAAAGAGAAGAAAATAAAAGCGGATATAGCTTAGTAGCGACTTTTAATAAAGAAAAATATAATAAACTTTTAAAATTAAATGTAGAAAAACCAGAATATGAAATATTACAAAAATTAAGAGATCTGTTTAAAAGAAGAAGAATAGTATTACATGAGTATTATGAACAAGAAAAAGCTGTAACCATCACACAAGCTGAAGGAAATATCAGATTTAGTTTAATCAATAAAAGAACCATAGATTTAGCACTAAGAAAGGTAAAAAATGAAACAATAAGAGAAAAAATACAGTATGTGTATCTGGCAGAAATCCAAATATTAATAAAATCCCTTTTTAAAGAAGGAATAGACAGTCCCATAGTATTATCAATACATGATCAACGGTTCCATGATCCAAGCGTAGGACATTTAGGAACAGTAGAAGGAAATTTATGTTATACAAAGTTATTATTTACATGCCATCCTAGATATTGTGTACACATTAAGGATAAAAACATAGACGAAACACTTAGTCTACACTTTAAATTACTTACAAAGAATTTAATGAAAGAAGGTAATAGATTAATGACCATACATTATTCAGCATTATATAGTTTCTGTAATTCAAATTACGGAGAAGTTTATGGAGATAAACCCTATATAGAAATAAACAAAGATTGTGAAGACATAGCAACTCTTATAGAACCTGTTATGCAAGATTATAAAATCCCAATAACTTATGAATTAAACATAGATGACAAAAAATAATTTTTAAATGATAATAATGAAAATTCTATAATCCCTATAAGCTTTGCTGGAAGAACCCTGTTGAGAGGAAGTTCATCCAGAAGATTAAGTACTGATAAACAGATAACTAATACTAATAATCTAGCATTAGCCAAATCCATAAGAAGTAATAATGTAGTAAGGATATTTGGACAATATTTTAATGGAATAGAATATATCCTTCGGTTACCAATTTTAATAGATACTGGCACAAGCCATAATTCTATGAATCACACAAAAAATAAAGGACTTCTAATTAAAGAAAAAGAAATTCCATATGAGTATACTGATTTTAATGGAAATAAGCACATATGTAAACAAGAAGTTAAAGTCCCTTTGATAATTGAAGGAATTCGAATAATTGTATCCTGTTATATAGACTCTTTTATGACTACAGATCCTGAAAAACATATAGTACTAGGAAATAGCTTCCTAAACAGTCTAGAATATTATAAGATTGAGAAACACCAAATTACTCCACGGATAGAAGGGCAAAAGATAATTTGTGAAACATGTTAAAACAAGCTTATATTAAATACCCTATGTCAGTATATATACAAGTCAATGTAGTTGAAAAAGATTTAGATACATGTGCCTTAATAGATACAGGTAGCGAAATAACAATTATGAAAACCTTTTTCTCTAGTCAATGGAAAGTCAATGGACAAATAAAACTTATTGGTATTACTGGTGATAAGCAACATATTAACCAAAGTCTATTAAACTGCGAATTACTAGTAGGTAGCAAAATTGTCCGTATAAACCAAGTATTTCAATATAACCAAATGGATTGTGATATACTCTTAGGTAATGATTTCATACAGCAATTTCAATATTACCAACAGACCACTTACACGATTACCCTTAAAACACCTTGTAACCATATCCTTCGTATTCCTCGTGAATTTAAACCTTATCGAGTTCAGCCAGCCCAGCGTGGTGATCAGGTTATTTATGAAAAACATTATTTAATCTCTAAAGGACAGAGTTATAATATACAACTTGAAACCATAAAATCACAACTTGAAAAAGTGTATAAAGAAAATCCATTAGCATTATGGAAAGCAAATCATCCTAGAGCAAAAATAGAATTACTAGAAAATAGAATCATAAGACTGAAACCTATGATGTATACAGAGGAAGACAGGGAAGAATTCAAAATTCAAATAAAAGAATTATTAAATTTACATTTAATAAGACATAGTAATAGTCCACATAATAGCCCAGCTTTTATGGTCAGAAAAAGATCAGAACAAGTTAGGGGAAAAGCTAGAATGGTAATAAACTATAAAGAATTAAACAAATACACAAAGTTTGATGGATATTTTTTACCAAATAAAGAAGTGCTGATAAACCTAGTAAAAAATAAAACTTATTACCCAAAATTTGACTGTAAATCAGGATTTTGGCAAATAAAGATGGAAGAAGATAGTATCCCTTATACAGCATTTAGCACTCCACAAGGCCATTATGAATGGTTAGTAATGCTTTTTGGATTAAAAAATGCCCCTCAGATATTTCAGAGTAGAATGGATAAAGTCTTTAAGGACTATAAATATATAATTGTGTATGTAGATGATATATTAATAGCATCAGAAACACTGGAAAACCATAGAAGACATTTAAAGGAATTTGTAAATATCTGTATTAAGGAAGGAATAGTACTATCAGAACGAAAAGCAGTAATAGAGCATAAGAAAATAGAATTTTTGGGAATGATTGTTGATAAACAAGGAATCAGGCTCCAGAGCCATATAGGTAAGAAGATTGGTGAATTTCTAGATAAATTAGAAAATAAACAATAAATACAAAAATTTTTAGGATGTTTAAATTATGCTGAAGGTTTTATAAAAGACCTAGCAAAAAAGAGAAATACACTTCAAAGATTACTTAGAAAAAATAATACTAGAGGTTGGAATATGGAACATACAGAAGCCGTCAAAACCTTAAAGGAAGAATGTAAAAATCTCCCTTCACTTAGATTGCCAGAAGAAACTGATAAACTTGTAATACAAGCTGATGCATCTGATTTACATTGGGGAGCTATACTCAAAACTGATATAAATGAAATTTGTAGATATACTAGTGGAACGTTTAACCAGGCACAGGTTAATTATCCTGTACATGAAAAAGAACTCCTTGCAATATACAAAGGAATTAAAAAATTTTCTTTATTTTTGTTACAAAAACCATTTATTGTAGAAACATATAACTCACAGGTAAGCTCCTTAATTAACAAAATTCTGCCAAACGAACCACAATATCGAAGGTTACACAGATGGCAGGCATATTTGTCATATTATAATTTCAAGATTATACATATTAAAGGAACTAATAATTTTCTTGCAGATTTCTTAAGCAGGAACATAGAATTTGGAAATGGATCCTGAAATAGATAAGATCCTATCTGGAATAGACGCTGAACTACATAGACTAGGAACATAGAATTTGGAAATGGATCCTGAAATAGATAAGATCCTATCTGAAATAGACGCTGAACTACATAGATTGGCTACAGAAGCATCAGACATAATCGATGCAATAAATTACATAAAAGAGGCTTCAGAAGCCCATGAAAAAGGAGTACATTTGTTAGTGTCACAAATAAACGACCTGACAAAGAAACTCTTAATAAACAAAGGCCCAGCAAATATTGCGCCAATAAACACCAGCCCGCAAGGTGAAGGAAGCAGTAGTGGACCCATCAGAGAAAATAAACCCATCTCTGATCCGGTGATAAACCCATCAAATATAATATCCATAGAAGTAGAACCATTAAAATCAAGTCCTTCAAAAAAGTTCATCCAAATACACAATCTCCAGACATAAGAAGAGAAAGAACCATTAACCCAAAAAGAAGAAGAGTATAAACAATTCTCTACTTGGATTTATTCTACGTGTTCCCATAACAATAACATCCATAAAGCACCTGGAAAAAATATGTATCCCAGAATGATAGCTACTAAGGGAGCAGATCCATTCCTTGTAGGAAAAATAGCCCGTTACGGTTATTTAGACCTAGTATATCCAGACATAGACCTCTGAGAAATAGCCAGCCTGGATGAGTTACTAGTCAAAGAAATATCCAAGTTTGCTCAAAAAAGACATATCTACCTCAAATTCTACACCATAAGCCCAGAATACCATCAAAATGTAGAATACCAAGCATTTTATATGATCTCAGTAGGCCATATAACCAAAAACTTCCAATTAGAAGTAGGAACTGAATATACTAATGTTCCTCAGATTACAAAAAATTGGATTCAAACCAGAAGAGCTCGAGGTATAAAAGCAATATGGAGCATAGCAAAAGATTTGTATAAAAGGAATTTCAGAACCATCATCAGATTACAAAACTACATCATTGTCACAGCAGAAGACAGCCATACACAGTCAAACATCTTACTTGAGCTAATCAATGAGATAAGCACAATGCGATTTCCCAGTAGCAGTAAAACCATGCAGCAGGCTTATCAGCTTATGGAAGCAATCAATCAGCCCAGATAAGGAAGTGGAAGTGGCCGACAAGATAAAAAGATGGCAGAAAAGATAAAAAGATGACAGACAAGATAAAAAGCAGATGGCAGACAAGATAAAAAGCAGATGGCCGACAAGATACAGAAATAAAGAAAATAAAGATTGTCAAAGATGCTTGACAAAAGCAAGACACGTGGAAGAAAGAAAAATTTGTAATAATGTAGAAACGTAAGCAATGATGTAAAAGCCCAATAATGAAAAGGTAGTAAGGTAACCTTGTACAATAAACAATTTTGCAATAAAAGAAAGAAATAAAGAGAAAGCTCGAAGAGCTATTCATTCAGCCGAAAAACACTCGTCTTGTAAGGAGAAAAAACTCTCTGAAGAATGAGCTAAATTTTTCTAAAACTCTGAATCTAAAATCAAACATCACAGATCAAAATACAAATAAACACCAGAGAAAGGATAGAGAAACCTAAACCTATTCAATGTTTCTAAGCACGACAATCGAAGTCCATACAGTAAGGCCGTTTGAGTCCGCTGATCCCGTTGAGGCAAGGAGGCCGTTGAGGGAATAAGGACAACCAGGCTGCAGGTCACTGGAAACCGATTGAAGGGCAAAGAAAGGAGAATAATTTAGGTAATAATTCTCAAACCTTATCTGTTGGTGGAAGTTTGTTGATGATCTCTGATGAAGAGATTTATGGAGGAAGAGTTCAATTTAGCAAAAGAAAGACAAATCTTTTTATCGTTATGAATCATAAATATTATTTAGGAACATCAAAAGAATATATGATAGATCCTACTACAAAAATAACATATAATGAATATATGATGATAATAGATTTTAATTTAGGATCATATAAACAAAGTTCTTATCTGTTCAGTAAAAATGAATTAGTAAGAACAGAAGATTTATTAGCCGTTCAATCTTTGAATTTACCCCAAGAGATCAAGAGGAAAATTATAGAGAAAATCGAAATTGATAATTTAAAACATAATATTATATTATTAACCATAGAAGAATATCTTGATGTAGCTAAAGCATATCTAGAACAACCAGATCATGGAGCTGAACCTTCATATATGCATGATTCTGAGAACGAAGACTTTGATATATAAACTAAGAAGGATAAATAGTTTACCTACTATCAATAATAAAAACAGCAAAAATAACTATTTGGTATATCGGCTGGAAACCAGGGTGCAGGGATCTTGATCAAGTCTAAGTTTGATCAGACCTCATAGCCAGTAATGTGGAATCCCGGGTATCACAACGCCACGTACTAATTAGTTATAAATAAAAAGAATCCATAATACCTTGATTTACTTTTTAATTTGTGTTTTCTGTTTTTATTTGTTTTATATATCCTACCATTTTAATTTTGTATCATTTAATTTCTGTCACTTTGTATTTGTTTTTTATTTTGTTTTTGTTTTTTATTCTATTTTTATTAGTTTACATATACGAGACCCAAATGGTATCAGAGCCATACAATTGATAAAATTTAGTAACACTGTACCTAAATTCTTATTAATAAACTTTGAGATTGAAACCTTCAAGTATCTCAGTAGATAATATATCTTGTATAAACAAATATGAATCCAGTAGACAAAATAGTTGATAGTTTATATACACTAAAGGTCTTTGAAAAAGAAGAAATAAAAAATTTAATAATATCTCTTAAGACGGAGAAGGACAATATAAGAAATATAGAAATTGAACTAGTACAAGATTTGTTGGAAAGGTCAATAGATACTTTAGGGGGAGAAATTATAATAGAAAAGAAAATAAAATTCATAGATGAATTCATCAAATTTTTAGTATATTGGTATAAAAAAGAAGCATTACCATGAATCAGCAAGCTTTTAATACGATACATCAAATGACAGAAGCAATAGACCAAATGAATTTGGGTTGGGAGAATATATTAACGATTTATATAAATCTAATAACCCAGAAAATAGACTTATTAGAACAAGAAAGAATAGAAATAATAAATTTAGGACCAGAAATTTATTCTGAATTTGTAGATTTATATGAATTTGATAACCATATACTATTATTTAAAGAAATAAAAAGAACTTAGTAAGAATGAAAAATAGGTGTGTAATTGATCAAAGAAGGCAAGTACACCCATAAGATGCAAAGATAATGAACACAAGGACTAAAATGAAATTTGCCAGTAAGAAAAAGACAAAGAACGTACGGTACACTTAACGTAACTTAGGGAAACCCATGTTATAGGTATCAAATAATAATGTTATGAATCACGTGATCGCCCTGGAATCACGGAAAGAACTATGTTATAGGTATCCTTATTATCGTCTTGTGCATACTAATAAAGTGTTGGCTCCACTGTTAATGGAGTCCTCTTAAATAATTTGATTGAGTTTGTTTCCCAGTTCGAGTCGCAGAAAAATTATTTTTGTTGGGAGAATCTGTACCTCTCGGTTTGAGTAGAGATTTCTAATCTAGATTGTGGTACGGATTTAAAAGTATCTCCCATAATTAGGACCTTTCCCAAAATACCTCGTGGTTAAGACTAAAAAAAAATTATCATCCTATACATTGAATTATTATTGTTCTTAATTTAAAAATATGTTAAATGCATGTAGAAATAAGATAATATGGCTACATGATTTTTTTTTGTATAAATTAAATTGTCTCTAATATTACTCTACTTTAGTTTTGGCAATTTAATTCGACTCTATTTTTTGTCTGACTTACCCGACTTTAATTTTTTAAACTTTGATCCGAATTTTTGAATTTCGAATCGAGTTCGGCCAAAATTTTTAGGCCCAATCAAATTTCAGATCAGATCAGGCTTTAAGCCAACCCAACACCATTTAAAAAAAAACTAAACACAGTACACGCGCACATCACAACATCAAACACACAAATCATCGGACACAGATCAGTGCATCACACACGCACCCACGCTTCACCCTTCAGTAAATCACATACCACATACACTTACACATAATCACAATTTGCAAAAGCAATCAGTGACAAACCGGTAAACCCCACGTCATTCACTCAGTCGTTGTCTTGTCAGCCAGCATCGTCATCGTTCGCCTCGCGCCAACTAGCCAACAACCATCCAATCGGCCGCGAACTGTCTCCACTCTCCATTTGTCCCGCTCTCACCTGTAGCCTGCTCCATCTCTGATCGCAATCATCCACGCGACGCCGCGATGTGAACTAGCTGCACATTGCCGCCGTCTTGCCGCATCCACGTTCCAGCCAACGAACATCATACTTAGCCACCCACACATCATACTTAGCCACCCACACATTCTGCCACCGGCATTAGCTTTGGTAATTTGACTTGCTCAAATTATTGAATCATGAATTACAATTTTTGCAGGGTCAGGTCGGGTTCAACCCGACGTTGATCCAATTCGGGTTAGGTCGATCAAAAGGTCGAGTTCATTTACGGTCGGGCTTTAAATTTTTTTGATTTGATCGGGCTCGGGCTGACCGATTGCCAATCCTACTCTACTCTACTCTACTCTCTCCATAGTCCATTCCATGCTTGAAAGAATTAATATTTCTTAATTAATTATTTGATTATAATCCAAAAGATAATACATATTTTTTAAAGCTTCTATGGCAGATGAATAAGTTATTTTATAAAACATAACACAAAATTATCTATTATTTTAAAAAATTACTATTATTCAATAAATACCTTATTCAATATATCTTCTGAGGTGTGAGAGGTAAAATATTATATTTAGAAGGTTATATTAAGTAGAATTTTAAAATGTACAATAAATATGTAGATTTATACTCGTAATAGACTGCCCGTTGTCATTTTTATATAAAATGCAGCAAATTCAAAAATTAATAAATATCTCATTACATAAAATCTCTTTTGAAATTGAGATAAACTTCAAATAAAGAAGCTAGCAAGGAGTGATTACCATCAACTATAGGACGAATTTCTTTTGAAAGGAAGTACTCTAAAACGATATTAATTTCAAAAGTAGCAAAATCCCTAAGCATACATAAGTCCATGGACAAACAAAAACCACTAGTATACGCAATCAATTTGTATGTTGAGCCTGCGTGTTACCAAGCCATCTCACACGTTTAAGCCATGCAATGCTCAAATTTTATTACTAATACACCCCGTCACCACCCCAGTTCTCACCATCAACCAACACAGAACATATTAACCCTAATACTCAAATCTCCAACAGCAAGCAAATGGCGAAGCTCGCTCCCCTTCTAGCTGCCTTTGCACTCTTCCTCCTTGTTGCCAACGCCTCAATGTGCCAAACCACCGTCGAGATCGATGAAAATGTTGACCCTCAGGGCCAGCATTGCCAGCAGCAGCATCTTAGGCACTGCCAAATGTTTTTGAGGCAGCAGAGCCAGGGGGGAGGATGGGACAACCAGCACTAACACCTCCGCGAAAGCTTCAGGCAATTGCAGCAATTGGATACCAGATGCCGCTGCCTGGGACTTGCGCAAGCCTTGAGATGCCAGCAGCAACAGGCCAAATGCAGCCCATGCGTAGAGATGATGAAGATGTGCGTAGCTTTATGCGTAGTAGGAATAAATTAAGCTAATCACTTGTGCTCTAGTATTTAATTAGCTGGAGGTTTGAGTGATTATAGCTACTTAGTAGTAGTAATTTTTTTTTTTTTTGGTACAAGAGACCATTTGGTATTCGAAGACCACATTAGGTCCCAACTAATCTAGATTCGAGCCGGGTAGAACTATTAGGACGGCAAAACTCTTCCAATAAGTATTAACATAATTGCATTCTCAAATCTCGAGAACCTTGGTTAAGTTAGAACAACCTCATACCAAGTGATTTCCGTGCTTGTTGGTATAGTAATAGTAATTAATTAAGTGCGTCATTATGTGTTTTTGGCGAGTGAGTGCATATAGACTTGAGAGGTTATATAAATTAATAGACATCTTTTCAATAAATGGATGGGTTATTACCAAGGATCGAATCATTACCGCAATAAATGGAGGTATAACATTTGTTACTTTTATGTTACAATCGTTAAAAATTCAGTATGGTTGAAGGTGAAATCTCTTACAAAAACAAAATTTTCTTCTTTCAACCTGTTTTTTCTTCAATTCTTAAAAATTTTCTATTATAAAACCCTCAAATTTAAATCCCTACCACATTTACAAAACCCTAAAAGCTAAAAATACCTCCACTGTTCCATTTCTTCCGTTAACATCAATATTTTAAGAGGGACCGATGTGTCATTTTCGTTTACAATTTAAAATGTTTTTTTAAATTGGAACTAATATAGTAATTGCACAAGAAATCAGTGTCACACAAATGCTTCTAACGGCGTTTTAAATAAATAAAAAAACAATATCCTAATGAAGTTTTATGAAATTAACTGCTCCTTATTAAAAAAAAAACTACTCAAAGAGTTATATATGTATATTGTGGAGGAGAAAAATTTAGTCAATGTAACATCAGAGTCTTAATTGGTTTTAAGAAAGAAAGAAAGAAACTCTGAACTAATTAGTTCTCACCATTCTAGAAAATTGCTTACTATATAAATTAGTGTAGGATCATTGTTGCATGAGTCTCGCTCTAATATTGCGTAAAAATTAAGTTTATGAGCTTAACTTATATTTAAAATTTAGTTTTAGAGTTGAGGATTCCATTAAGTTTATACACAGACCTTAAGGTTCATTCTCAGCCAATATAAAATCTCTTCGACCCTTCGTCGCATATAAACCAGTCTTTCTGTGTGATTACTTCAGAAATTAGAGTAGGCTAGCTCACTCATAAGGGAATTTGACTCTGAAACCATATAAACCCCTGAACATAACTAATATTTAAAAACTAGGTAATTCAGAATTGAGAGTCGTATACTTGTATTAACCTAATATCTGAATTCAAGAACTCATTCTCAGCCGCAACAACCTCAATTCGGAAGACAGGAGAAGGCTGCCGTACGAATGACCATTTTGCATGCCACCTTATTGACTCCATGTCAGCACTTGATTCACGTGCTCTCCTGGTACACAAATTTGGCAGGATTCGCTCTCTACTTCCTTATCCTGATGATCATATTTAAATGTATATTAATGTGTCGCTAAATCCTTTCAAATGAATTAAAAATTTCCAAAATTTTCAGTCTATGAATGGTTTGATGCTTGAATTTCAGCTTACTTACACGAAGTGTTTCATGAAAATGCTGCCTTGAAATGATTCCTATGGTGGCTATTAGATATTTCAGCTTGCTTTTTTTTGCACTGTGGCTGGTTTTCTTCGAGTGGTCTGATGCTACAGTACAAAAATTCCCGACAGTCAGATAGATTAAACCCATTTATTACGGAATTTGTGAGTATAAATAGATTGCATGTGATTGCTACGTGGACAGTTTGGAAGACGGATTTTGATGGTGTGGCTCTGCATTGTTTGCTGACGATACTTGCTTACAAATGGACGGTTATACAGTGCCTGCTACAAAACGACGTCGTGTTTTCTGTTTTTTTTTTTTTTTCATTCATCTTGTTGGCGGGCTGCGTGCTCGAGTTGCTGCATGCGTGCTTCCTCGTAGATTAGTTCTACGCACGAATTGCACAAAAACTTATACTGTTTGTTTGTTCAGCACGTGATGGCTTTGGAATCATCTGAAAGCCATTACTATTATTAGAAAACTGCTATTGGAACGGCAGTTAAGAGGAAAAAATAATAATAACAAAAACTGTTTATTGTACAGTATTATTATTATATTATTGTTACATATAAAATAATAACACTGTTTATATCAGAGTAATTGTGTCTATCTTTTTACTTCTTATTATCGTACGCAGTTTTTTATCATGATAATTGATGTCTTAATATTATTTCTTTTTGTTATTTATTAAAAATGTACTAAATATGTGTAGTAATGAGATAATATTTCCACCTTGATTTTTATGCATACTAATCTTAATTACTGGATGTGAGCGGAAAGTATATCTTAACTCCTCGATGTTACTTAGAATTTATGTCAAAAAAGGCAAATCAAGTTATGTGATTGTCAGTCACTCAGTCTGTCACTATATGAAGAACAAACGGTGTATATATCATGGAAATTTGATTTTTTTT
>MKYO02005117.1:54591-80030 GCA_002013955.2 Citrus medica | reverse complement strand
TAGGGAACAAAACATTGCATGATGAAATTGCATTGTCAAATGAGAAACCTAGCATCTCACATGAGCATTTAGAATCACACATAGATGAGTTGAAAAACGAAAACGAAATGCTCAAGAAAAAGAACAATGAGTTGAATGAGATTGTCTTGAAATTTACAAATGGACAAAAGATGTCGGATAATATGCTTAACTCACAAAAATGTGTTTTTGATAAAGGAGGACTTGGGTATAAGCCTAACTTGAAGCAAAAATATTATAAGAATTATTTTGTTAAAGATACCCCCCACAAGTGATCATAAGATTGTTTGCCATTATTGTAATTAAAATGGTCACATGAAATATAGATGTCCCGTGAAAAGAAATGCATATTATGGTGTCAAATGTATTTGGGTTCCAAAATGAACCATTGCTAACTCTCAAGGACCCAAAAAGTTTTGGGTACCTAAAACTTGAGATTTTCTTTGTAGGGCTTAAAGAAGAAGAAAAAATAAATGGTACTTGAACAGTGGTTGTTCAAGGCACATGACCGGAAATTATGCTTGGTTCTCAAGCTTCACCAAAATTGAAAATGGTGGAGACGTATCTTTTGGAGACAATTCAAAAGGAAAAATTCTTGGAATTGGAAATGTTGGTAAAGTCTCTTCAACTCTAATTGAGAATGTATGTTTGGTTGAAAACTTGAAACACAACTTAATTAGCATTAGTCAATTGTGTGACAAAGGTTATAAAGTTATCTTTGATAAACTTAGTTGTGTTATTGAGAACTCATGTGATGGCAAAACCTTTTTTGTTGGAAATAGATGTGGTAATGTTTATATCATTGACATAGAATGTGCATCTACTCTTGATAAATGTTTTTCGGCATTACATGATGATTGTTGGTTATGGCATAGAAGGTTAGGACATGCAAGTATGGATTTGATTTCAAAAATTTCGAAAGATGATTTAGTTAAAGGTCTTCCGAAAATTGGTTTTCAAAAGGATAAGATTTGTGAAGCTTGTCAATTTGGAAAACAAATTAAAACTTCTTTCAAGAATAAAAACCATATTTCTACTTCAAAACCACTTGAACTTCTTCACATAGATCTTTTTGGGCCATCTAGATATGCAAGTCTAAATGGCAAATATTATGCATTTGTGATAGTGGATGATTATTCTAGATATACATGGGTATTATTCTTAGCCAATAAGGATGATGCTCTTGATGCTTTTAAAGTGCTTTATAAGAAATTACAAAATGAAAAAGGGCGTGACATTATATGCATTAGGAGTGATCATGGAGGAGAATTTGAAAATCATGCATTTGAGAATTTTTGCAATAATCTTGGCATTGAGCATCAATTTTCATCACCTAGAACTCCACAACAAAATGGAGTTGTTGAGAGAAAGAATAGGTCTATTCAAGAAATGGCTAGGACCATGTTAAATGAAAATGCATTACCAAAATATTTTTGGGCCGAAGCCGTCAACACCGCTTGCTATGTTTTAAATCGAGTGTTGATTAGACCTCATCTCAATAAAACTCCCTATGAGCTTTGGAAAGATAGAAAACCCAACATTGGCTATTTCAAAGTTTTTGGATGCAAGTGTTTTATTTTAAACACAAAAGAGAATCTTAGTAAATTTGATCCAAAATCTGATGTTGGCATCTTTCTCGGGTATTCAACCTCTAGTAAAGCTTATAGAGTTTATAATAAAAGAACTTTAGTTGTGGAAGAGTCCATGCATGTTACGTTTGATGAATCTAACCCCTCCTCTGCGGAGAAAGGAGTTGCTAATGATGATGCAGATGGGGAGCTACAAGAAGAATCATCAAAAGAGAATCAAGAGAATGCACCACAAGAAAATCAAGAGGATAGACAAGAAGAACAAACAAATATGGAGCTGGAGCAACAAGATGGTATTTCTCAAACACTCCCCAAGGAGTGGAGGTATGTCTCTTCTCACCCTAAAGATGTAATTTTAGGAGATCCCTCACGAGGTGTTACAACTAGATCATCTCTTAGGAATACTTGTGAGCATAATGCATTCATTTCTCAAATTGAACCCAAATCCTTTGAGGATACGGAAAATGATGAATCTTGGATTATGGCAATGCAAGAGGAATTAAATCAATTTGAAAGAAACAATGTGTGGGAATTAGTTTCTAAACCGGAACATCAATCCGTCATAGATACTAAATGGATTTTTATAAATAAGATGGATGAATCCGGTGTGGTTGTTAGGAATAAAGCTAGATTAGTGGCTCAAGGTTACAACCAAGAAGAATGAATTGATTTTGATGAAACTTTTACACCCGTTGCTAGATTAGAATCAATTAGAATGTTGTTGGCATTTACATGTCATAAAGATTTCATCTTATGTCAAATGGATGTGAAAAATGCTTTCCTAAATGGGTATATTATGGAAGAAGTATATGTAAAACAACCCCCTGGTTTTGAAAATGAAAAATTTTCAAATCACGTTTATAAGTTGCTTAAAGCCTTGTACGGATTAAAACAAGCACCTAGAACATGGTATGATAGACTTAAGAATTTCTTGTTAGAAAATGATTTTTCAATGGGTAAAGCGGATACTACTCTATTTGTTAAGCGTAAGAACCAAGATATACTTATTGTTCAAATTTATGTTGATGATATTATTTTTGATTCTACTAATGAGTTGTTGTGTAAAGAATTTTCATCGTGTATGAGCAAAGAATTTGATATGAGTATGATGGGTGAGTTGAAGTACTTCCTTAGACTTCAAATCAAACAAAACGAGGAAGGAATTTTCATAAATCAAGCCAAGTACGTCAAAGATCTACTCAAACGATTCGGCATTGATGACTCAAAGACTAAAAATACACCAATGAGCACAACAACCAAGCTAGACAAAGATAGAAAAAAAGCAAAGAAGTGGATATCAAAATGTATCGAGGTATGATTGGATCCCTACTTTATTTGACTGCAAGTAGACCTGATATCATATTTAGTGTATGTTTGTGTGCAAGATTTCAGTCATGTCCCAAGGAATCTCATTTGCTTGCTGTTAAAAGAATTTTCCGTTATTTGAGTGGAACCATAGATATTGGCCTTTGGTATCCTAGGGGAACTCATATAGATTTAACATGTTATTCGGATGCGGACTTCGCCGGTTATAAAGTGGATAGGAAGAGCACTAGTGGTACTTGCTATATTCTAGGACACTCTCTTGTTTCATGGTTTAGTAAGAAACAAAATTCTGTCACACTTTCAACTACCGAGGCTGAATATATAGTTGCCGAAAGTTGTTGTGCACAAGCACTTTGGATGAAACAAACACTTAGAGATTATGAAATTAATCTTGAACAAATTCCTATTAAGTGTGATAATACTAGTGCTATTAATCTTTCAAAGAATCCCATTCAACACTCTCGAACCAAGCACATAGAAATAAGACATCATTTCTTGAGAGATCATGTTCAAAAGGGAGATATTGCATTAGAGTTTATTTCTACGGAAAAATAACTTGCCGATATTTTTACTAAACCACTTTGCGAAGAACATTTTTCAAAAATTCGGCATGAACTTGGGATGATGAAATTTTCGCATTAACATATTTATTCATGCTATTGAGTGTACTGAATTGATTGACTCATTTGTGATTTAATATTTATGAAATGCTTAAGCTTGATAGTCAAATGATGTATTTGCTTTGTTGATTCTTGATTGATTATATGACTTAATTGCTTGAATACATGTTCATGAATCATGCATTAAAATGACTCATAAAACATTTTTAGATCAATTAAATGATCTTGAAATGTATTATTTGCTGGCCAAAAATTAAATCAAATGTGCGAAACTATAGATAAAATAAACGGATAACCATTTCTAATAAACGGTGAACCGTTTTATTCCAGAAACGAGATTATGTGTCTGTCTTTTTACTCTTTCACCGTTTGATGCAAACGGTAAACCGTTTAAAAACAGAGAGTCCTCTAACAGTTACTCCTTAGCCGTTAAGAGCTTAAGCTTTCACCGTTTCTCATTCTTTAGCCTCTGGAAGTTACACTTTAACCGTTTCAATAAACGGTGAACCGTTTTTGCGATTATAAAACTGTTCAAAAGTTTTTTCTTCTCCTTCTCCAGTTACCCTTTCACCGTTTCGGCCATTGTTGCGCAACCGAAGGTTCCTCTACCCTCAAATCCTCATTTTTCTTGCTTTTCTTGCCTAATCAAACCTACAACATCATTTCTTATCACCTTTAGAACACTTTCACCGATTCAAAACTTCAAATCAAGCCCAAAATTGAAAAATCCCAAATCTAAACCCTAACTACCGTGGGTCGGATTTCTTCATTTTTAATCCGATTCTTCCCATTCTTCAACCAAATTGAGCATCACAATCACATCACTTACTCATTCTTAAGCAAATCATCGATTCATTTTTTTCTCATCACATCTCTCCCGCATTTTTCACACTCCGTTGTGCTTCTCCATGGCTGCACCCCCTCGGAGAAATCTCAGGCGAAAATCTGTGCCTCTAAGGAATCCTATACCACCACGGGAAGTGTCTGAATTTGCAAGAATTCATTTCCCCACGCCTTCCTTGGCCAAGCGGTTCGAGGATCGCTTCGATGGTCGAAAGGTACTCCTTCTATGTTGATATAGATGATTTCCGTAACTTAGTTGTATGTGGTAGAAGCGTTAGGGATATGCTTCAGCCTTAGAAGTCTGCCATTGACTTTGATGACGGAGTTTTTCCCAATTTAGTGCGAGTCTTTTATTCGAACATGGAAATCTCTGCAACTCGCCTAAATAGGATAGTTACTCAAGTCGGCGGTGTGCCTCTAGAGTTTGATGATGCAGACCTAGCTGACTTTCTTGGTATCTCTAGTGAGGGGCATGATATTTGCACTTTTAGAAAAGCACTTTTCTTTGACAGTTTTTGTCATACTGATGGAGTCCATCATATATGTCGTCGTCGAGACTTGTCTGATGAGATTTGTTTACTTCCTTTTCGGTCTCAACTTTTACCTCTCCAAGTTCGCATTCTTCACAGTATTTTACAGAACATAGTGACACCTAGGAAGGGTCACTTGGATGAGGTTACAAGGTTGGATGTTGGCCTCCTAGATAGCCTACTTTCAGATCGTCCCATTAACCTCGGGTATGTTATTATACAGCACATGTTGAGTACTCCCGCGGTTAGGGATGGCAATGGGCACCGCCCGCAGCGGGTTTGCCATTACTAAACCCAAATCCGCACAAAATTTAATTTACTAAACCCACCCGCAACCCGCAGCGGGTTTTAATTTTTTTAAAAAAACCCACCCGCAGCGGGTTTTAACAATTACCAAACCCGCAATGGTACCCGGTGGATTTTTTGCGGGTTTCCGTATTTAAAATAACAAATGTTTAATATGTAAATTTATAATAATAACCTCAAATTCCATATAACATACTCAATTTTATATTTAAACAATGTAAATAAAAAATTAAAATTTCCACATCAATCCAACACAAAATTTCAAATTTAAGTATAAATTAAACAAATTCTTTTAAAAAACACAAACTAGTATCTAAAAATAATAATTACATTTCATATTATCATTTAAAACAAGCTCCAAGAGAAGATATTCATTTCATTCACCACCATAAGCACCCATCCAACACAATGCCTATAATAATAATTAAGATTAATATTTTCAAATACTAATTCGAAGGGAAATGCCTTTAGTTTTCTTTAGATTATGACTTTAGAATGGGAGATGGGCCACATACATACATACACAACTTTGAGCCTTTAGCTATTTGGTAATTTGAATAATTACATTATTTTCTTTATACATTTTTAGATTAAAATTAAATTAAAAATATTTAGAAAAAATATTGCGGGTTTGGTGGATATCCATGCGGGTATCCATCGGATATAAGGTTAATACCAGACACATCCGCATCCATGTGCGGGTTTTAGTTTATAATACTAAACCCGCCCGCAACGGGTAAAATTACCCGCAGCGGGCGGGTTTTGGCGGGCGGGTTTGGACGGATTTGCGGGTTTGCGGGTACAATTGCCATCCCTACCCGCGGTTACCCACCGCTTGCTTCCTTATGGCAGTATCATTACTAAGATACTGCGACACTTTGAGGAGCCTCTTCTTGATACCAATCATATGGAGACTAGACGGATTGGTCCCGAGGCCATGACTAGTATCAGTTTTTCTAGGAAGAATGGAGAGTGAATAAAGACAAGCAACTTTAAAAACCAGGATACCTTGATTACTCCAGAGGACGATCGGATGCTCAACGATGTCTATCCTCCTGATAAACTTCCCGATTTTAAATTAGGAGCTCATCATCATCCTTCGCGTCGCCGTTTTGTCCCTCGTCCTCCAGCTGACTCTGACTTTGAGGAGCNGCTTCCCGATTTTAAATTAGGAGCTCATCATCATCCTTTGCGTCGCCGTTTTGTCCCTCGTCCTCCAGCTGACTCTGACTTTGAGGAGCATGCGATAGATGCTGACATTCCCTCATCTTCCGAGCCACCTTCTACTATTCATGAGTGGCCATCTGCTATTCCTGAGTGGCCATCTGCCTCTATGCCGCCTCCAGCTCCAGTTCAGCCTCCTGCTTCAGACCTTGTGCAACAGTTGATTGCTGATGTTCACCGGATTTCGGAGTGCCAGCAGCTGATTCTTGATCGGTTGGACACTGTTTCCCGTGACCATCAACAGCTACGTTCTGACTTTCAGACCTTCCAGCAGCAGAGCATTGATCAGCAGCTTGAGCTTATCGCTGGACAACACACTCTTCTCAGCTATTTCGGTTATGATCCGGGGAGCACATCTTCTCCACCTCCATAGTTTCTGAGTTCTATTTTCGCACATACATTTCATATTTTGGTTGTTTGAGTGTTGCCATTTATATTTTTATATACACTGTTACCTCTATATGCTCTTTCGGGATTTTGATGCCATATTTTTGTGATGGATGACTTGGTAATTGGTTGATACAATTGTTGGTTTATTGGATATTGAAGTGTTGGTTTGTTTGTTCATGGCGTTGTTGGTTTGTTGAAAGATGGAGTTGTTGTTCATATATTTTGGAAGTGTTTTACTCTCATTTTGTATTAGTGGTTTTGCTCATTTTTAAGGGGAAACTCTGCCAAAACTTTCGCTCGACAAAACCGGGTAACTTCGTTAACAGATTTGCGTTTTTCTTTTCTCTCTTTTCTTTTTGATGATGAAGGGGGAGATAATTATGGGGAGATTTAGAATGAATTTCAAAATGTTTTCTTGAGCAAAAATCTTTTTTATTGGACATTTCTTAATTTGGCCATACATTTAAGGGGAGCACATATTAAGGGGGAGCTAAATATTGAATGAAATTTGTCATCATAAAAAAGGGGGAGATTGTTAACATGAATATGTTAATAATATTGATTTTGATGATAACAAACTTTAAATGGTTTTTGATACTTAATAAACGAAAGCCTTAATAATCATTCCATTCATATTCATAAAAGATGAACTTTCAAATTAGAAAAAGATTCTCTGTAAAATCTGGTTTAAAATGTGATTCTGGAAATAAACGGTAAACCGTTATCTTTTAAATGGTTAACCGATTAATACCAGAGAGCAACATATTACCTAAGCTCTAACCGTTTATGAAAAACAGGAAAACACAAAAGATGGGAAGGCTACTGGAATTTAACGGTGAACCGTTTATTAAAACGGTTAACCGATAACATTTAGAATTGAAAGATTGTACCTGGAAACAAACGTCAAAAGCTTAAATTGAAACGGATAAGGCTAACTTGTTTTGTAGGTTACTGGAAACAAACGGCGAACCGTTAATTACAAACGGCTAATCGATAAATTCAAGAAAGGTTATTCTGTATAACTCTTTAACCGTTTAGTATGAACTAAACAACTGAAGTTTATCTTGTAGGTCTCTGGAAGTTAACGGCTAACGGGCAATTATAAACGGCAAACCGTTTATTTGAAATTTGGCCCAACGGTAACTTTTGACCAGCCTAAACGGTTAACCGTTAATGGTTAACGGCGCATCGTTTGCGGGCCGACAGTCTGTAACGGCTAATTTTTCAGCTCCAAATATAAATGAACTCATTCAAATTCAAAGAAGATTGATCACAACACGACTATTGAGCTTATATTCGAGAATACAATCTTCATAGAGCTTATAACACATTCTTGCTTCATCTATTCACATATTGGGCATCATTGTGTAATCTTATACATTGTGAGAGGCAAAACAAATTTGAAATCTTTTGTTTTGAGTGATTGTAAGTGTTGAGATATACTTGGGTTTAAGAGATTGGGTTAATCTCTTGTTGTAAAGGTTATTGACACCTTGGAAGTCAAGTGTAAGCATTTGAAGCCTTGGAGGCTTGCTTAGTGGAATCCTCAAGTCCGGAAAGCTTGGAGGCGTGGACGTAGGCGAGGTTGGCCGAACCACGTAAAAATTTATGTGTTTGAATTTCTCTTCCCTTATCTTTTTATATTGTGATCAACTTAATTGTTATTGCTTTGAATTTGGATTATATTTGCTTTAAGTTTTTCTTTATAAATTGAATAATTTTTAGAATCTCAATTCACCCCCCTCTTGGGTTGCATACTTGTATTTCAAGTTCCAAAATCCAAAACACAACAAAGTTTAAATGTAAATCTAGATCAACTTCCTCCACGGCTCTACTGTTCCTCGCAAGCACTTTAACAACTTTTAACTTCAATTTCTTCTACTCCAAGTTGAAGAATTGAAGCATATATCCCTTAGAGAAAAATTGAAAGAATAATATATGATAACCGTTTAACTACTTTCTTTAAGCCGCATTACAAAATACAAATAAAGGGACATTAAACACAAACACATATGCCCAATTCATGTTTGTACTTGATTAAATATAAGAAAAAAAATAGTCAATCATGGCTTATTTCATGGCATTCATCACCAAATAAATTCAATAATAATCCTAATTTTAAGTAATACTATTCCGCCAATTTCAATGTGTCTAAAATAAATAAAACAATTAAAATATTACAATTTGACTTAAAACTTAAAAGTTAAAACTATAACAACTATTGTCTATTATTATAGTGTAAATTACAACCTAAACATATAATATGAAATTATAAATAATAATATCTATTAAGAATTACCTTTCAAATAGCCATAATACCCATATCAGCGCTCACTGTTTCCACCGTTGAAACTTGTGATCTTACAAACTCTTTAAAATGTTAAAAAAAAAAATGAAATTAGTAAGTAACTTAAGTACATGTAGATGTTATTTATAAAGTTATAATACATCTTAACTTTATAAAGGATGAGAAAAACATTACCTTCTTGTAGCTCCATACGGAATATCTGCTATTTAATATCTTCCTGAAGGTTGTAGACAGGATTAGCAAAAAGTTTAGCTTGTAACCAATTTTCGGTACATATCAATGCCTCAATCATACAAGGGGTCAAAAAACTCCGATATTCGTCAATGATGTGACGCCCAGTGCTAAAGGCAGATTTAGAGGCCAATGTGGAAACAGGAACAGTGAGGACATCCTTTGCAATTTTCTTTAATATCAGATACTTTGATCCATTAACCTTCCACCAAAGCAAAACATTGAGCTTAAAATTGCTCGGATCTTCAACTGGGTCACTCAAATATTGTTCCACCTCATATACTACTCTCTTGCCCTCATTTTGAACAAATACTTTCTAAGCATACCCAAGGAAATGGCGAAAAACTCGGAAAATGTCATCACTATCACCACTAGGAACCTCCGGCAAACCAACCTCAGTTGTAAAATAAGGAGAATAACTTGTACCACCATACCTGCCGCTAGGAACACTCTCACTACTCATCGATGGTGTGGAACTAGAGCACATTGCACTATATGCATCATAAAGCTCATTCAACAAATCTTTCATTGCTTTGGTCATTTCTTCAACTTTCCAACCATCATTGGCAAAAATGATCTCAAAAATATGTTTGGCAAAGTCAATTTAGCTCGTGGATCAAGAATAGAGACAACAATTAACATTTTATTTATCTTCCCTGAAGACTCCCAATATTTATCAAATTTTTTCCTCATATTATAAGACATAACCACCACCCAAGGATCTTTACTTGCCTCTAATGCAGTCAATGAGCTCTCAATTAAGCCAATGGTATCATAACAAAGATTAAAAGTCACACTCAAAGAGGCAGAAAATAACAATGTGGCATCATAAAATACCTTCAAAAACTTCACAATTTGCTCTGCACTGTCCCAATCCTCAGGTCCAGGTGGGCCCACCCTTTTAGCGTTATTTTCTTTCTCGAGAAAGTATGCCTCATATGGTTTATCCACCTCTGTCATTCTATCAAATGCTGCTTGAAACTTCAACGCAGCCATCAACATTAAATAGGTGGAATTCCACCTAGTAGCACAATCCAAAACAATTGTTCCATTTGGAAATTTGACATGTTGAGCACACTATTTAAATGCATGTAGCCTCGTAGTGGAGGATCTCACATATTTCACAGTATTTCGGATGGCGGCAACACTAGCATGCAATTCATTCAACTCCGAAACAACAATCAAGTTCAAAATATGTGCACAACAACGCACATGCACATACTGACTCGCCAATACAATTGCATCATCATTCCTCCAAGCAAGTAATTGCATAGTCACATAATTAATAGCAAAATCATTTGTACTGGCATTATCAACTGTTATTGCAAATAACCTCTCTATCCCCCAATCTTGTAAACAAGCTACAATCTTTTTACCGATTGTTTTCCCTCTATAATCTTCAATCACATTGAAACTAATAATCCTTCTGTTCAAACACCAGTCACTCTCAATAAAATGAGCTGTGATCACCATGTAACTCATGTTTTGAACAGAAGTCTATAAATCAGTGGTAAGAGACACTCTATGTTTGTTGTTGCAAATCAAACTCTTCAACATTGTCTTTTCTTCCAAAAATAAATCCATAACATCCCTACCAATAGTTCTCCGAGATGACATAACAAACTGCGGAATGGCTACATTACAGAAATGGCTGAACCCTTTGTTATCCACAAAACTAAGTGGCAACTCCCCCATAATGATCATTTTGGTGACTGCCCTTCTACAAGCGTCTTGACTCCACCCTTTAGCTAAAACCATATTACTCGCATTTCCTTCCCCACCCTCAGTTGTCAAGTTTTGTTGACTTCCTTCTTGTTGTTCCCGGAATGTCTTGTATGCATGGCAAGCCAGTATATGATTTCTCATATTTGTAATCCCATCACTCCTTGAATGACATTGATATTGTCTACCACAATAGTTGCACTTGCATTTGTTTGGATTGTCCTCAAGTAAAGTAAAATGATTCCACGTCGTAGATCTTTTCTTCATCGCTGGTCTTTTTCGCTTTGCCTTTTGAGTTCCTTCCATTTGAACACTTTGATTGTCATCATCACTTATCGAATTCGATATTGAGTGTCAAGACATCTAAACATACAAATAAATAGTTATTAATCATTAATTCATAAATTAAAACACAAAAAGACTATTAAAAAAATCTACTTAATAGTTAGTATTACAAATTGATTCAAATAATTATTAATTTAATTTTATGAAACTTTTTGAAATCGATATTTCTAATTTTCCACCATAATGTTTATATATGATCAAGAATTCAAGATGCATATTCCATAAAAGAAAACCAAGAAATTAATGTAATTATTTAATTTATAATATCTAATTATCCATTGGCCAAAATAATATAATATTAATTACATATCCGTATCTTAAATTCTTCATTCTTATTATGCCCACATTATATGTACTTAACCACTTAATATTTACTTATTGGTTATCATGCAATTAATTAAATTGATTAATTATTTGTTGAAGTTGAAACTTGAAACTACTGCAATTAAATTGGTTAATTTTTTGTTGAAGTTGAAACTATTGTACAAGTACACATATCATATGACATATATAATTATAATTTATATTGTAACATAATATTTAATTTTAATTTTTAATCTAACATTACTATTCATACAAAAAAAATCAATTATTAATAAGTAACAGAAAATTAATGCCGGATTATTTTCATTTTATTGGTAAAATTTAACAATATATAATTAACATACAAAATTGCAATTAACATTTCTCATATAACATATAACAAATAACAATTATAAATATATATTATATACCATCTCTTAAATAAGTATAAAGGCTGGATTCGCTGATTCGGGCTTCCAAGTTCTAATTTCCAAAACACAAGAGAGTGAAAAGACTTTTTGAGACTGGAGGTTGTGAGGCGTGATTCGCGACTTCACGTGAATGGGTGTGGTGGCCGGATGTCAACAAATCAACACTCAACAGCTGTGACCCGTGAATGCCAATGGTGGAGACTGGAGTGGATCAGGGGTAGCTTGCTGGGTGGATCTTCAATCGGACTGAGTGATGGTGGAGTGGAGGATTCAAGGCGTGGATCCGGCGCTTGGTTGCAGCAGATCTGTAGATCGGGTCACGATCTTCGCAAATCAGCTTCGGCTTCGGTTGGCGTCGTTCGCAGCAGCGGTTGCTGCATGAGGTGGCCAGATGAAGCTAGCTCCGTGAACTGTGCGTGTGTGTTTGCTGCGTGTGGTGAGCGACGGAGGCCCTGAGGCATGAATGGGTGTGGGCTGGCTGCTTGTGCTTGACAGCTTGAGTGCTGGTTTGTGTGTGACAGTGAGGGTTTGTGAGACCGTGAGGCCGTGAGGCCGTGAGTGTCTGAGTGACAGTGAGGGTTTGTGAGTTGTTACTTTGCTTGTGTTCTTTTCTTTGTGAATTACTGAATTGTTGCGGTGAATAGTTTGGACTGAATACTGACTTTGTGAATTACTGAATTGTGTGGTGAATACTGTGAGACTGTGAGTGTGTTATACTGTAACTCCGTGAGTGTGTGACACTGTAAGTCTGTGAATCAGTGATTGTGTCGTGTGAGTGTGTCATGTGTGTGATACTGTAATTTTTGCCAAAATTCTTTTTTCTTTGTCTCAACCCGATCGGATTTTTTGATCGGATCGGGTGTTGAGACAATTTCACCTGATCGAGTTTTGTTCACCACCCGATCCGATCCGAACCCGAAATTTTTTGGATCGGGTCGGGTCGGGCCGAATCGGATCTGGTCGGATATTTTGCCCACCTCTAATTGCAACGACATCTGAAGAGCCAAAAGCAGACACCCCAGAAGCAATAAATTATATGCCCCAATTTGTGTCACCATGCCTACTACAAGAGGAGAAACTTATTATTTTAACTTTCATCAATAGCGAGTTCAAACTTGGGAAGAAATTAATAAAAAGAACAACAAATCCAATATTATCTGCATAAATGACTCATGCCATGTCATTCATAACATAATCCTCTTTGATTATACATTAACATGTACAAGCATTAATCAAATAGCCCAAAATTAATCCACATGATAGCAAGTAATAATTTTAGAAGTATAACATCTAACAGAACTCATTTTATCATTTCAGTTTTTTAGTCCAAAATAATTTCATAAACTGATTTGGAACCTGCCAAAGAGCAAAATGCGTTGGATGCATATGCAACCTACCTTGAAGCAACGACGCAGTAGAAACTTAGCTGTCATACCCTTAAGCATGATGGATGCTGAAATAACAAGACCAATAGAAAGAGGAACAGAAAAATCTTTGTTTGCACGAAGAATTTGCCCCTTCCACGATGTCTTCAACTTGCTTTTGTTGCAATTGCTTTCATTGATAGTGCTTTGCTTTGTTTATAGTTGAGTAATAATATTACTTTGCTTTTTTGGTAAAATTGTGCAGAAAAAATAGTCTGGAATTTTCAATGAAATGCCACTATTATTGTAAATGGATTTAATGGGTTTAATGAGTAAAATCACTATTGTTATAAAAATTGGGTTTAGTAAAAGTATATTTGGTATTTAAGTGGGTTTATTGAGTAAAATTTAAAATTTCAAAATTTAAGGGTGGGTTTATTTAGTAAATAGGTTTATTAAGTAATTTGATGGAATTAAATAGCTCCGCCCTACTATATATTGTCAAGAGTGAAATATGAGAGTATTAGCAATTCATTCATAAGTATAAATTTCCAATGTATTTAATTTGTTTTTATTTAACTCTTTTAGATTTCTTTTCCAAGCAAAAAAGAGTCTAGATGATTTATTCATGTAATATATTTTTAGCTAATTTCTGTACACAAATTTATATTTTTCCTTAATAATACGGATTATGACAAAATTTTATTAAATGCAAAACAAAATGATGTCTAGTCAGGAGACGTAATGAGACTTTATCATTCAAAACATAATTTTTTTCTGTTATTTAAAAGCGTTGGGAAGAAAACAATTTATAATTATATGCTTTGCAAAAACTTAAAAACTAAATGTAGAAAAAATTAATAGAAACTGTTTGGGGGAAAAACAGAAAAGGTAGCAGAATGCCAGGTGTCCATGAACGAAATAACTCTAATATAATATGAGGTATCTGGCATAATTCGAAGTACCCTACATAACTCCAGCATAATTCGAGGAACCCCGCATAACTCGAGAGTAATTCGAGGTACCCCGCATAACTCGAGAGTAATTCGAGGTACCCCGCATAACTCGAGAGTAATTCGAGGTACCCCGCATAACTCGAGAGTAATTCGAGGTACCCTGCATAACTCCAGTATAATTTGAGATACCCTGCATAACTTCAACATAATTCGAGATACCCCGCATAACTTCAGCATAATTCAAGGTACCCCGCATAACTCGAGAGTAACTTGGGGCACCCCACATAACTCGAGAGTAACTTGGGGCACCTCACATAGCTCGAGGTACCCCATATAACTTGAGGTATCCAACATATCAGATTTAGGAAAATCCTCTGAAAAAGTCCGCCATGAGAAATGTCTCCATTACTTGAAGGATAATACTTGATTTTGTCAGAATTAACTATCAGAATATCGTATTGAAAAATGGCGACAACCGCTTGCCTCCCCTGTCAAAAGTGTAGGACACTGTCCAAAGGACAGTGATCCTCAGCTGTCTTACCAAACAACCACTGCTGAGGTACCCTAGACCACTCACCAACGCGCGCCACATACCTTAAAGAATAAGATACGCCGCGAATACCTTCTTGATTCCTAACCATGCACATAACTGCCCAAAAATCATAAAAAGGGTAAAAAGACGCAAAAGGGCTAAAAAGGGACAACCAATAGCCATAAAAATACACTACGTGGCAGCTGAAGTACTCCATATATAAAGGTGTCCAGGTTTTATTCTCCATCATCATTATTCATTCACTCATGAACACTCATACTCTACTAAATAAGCTTTCTTCAACCTTAAATCTCGATTTACAGAGGGCTAGCAAGCTCTCTTTACCATAAAAAAGCTTGAGTTACTAACTTGAGCGTCGGAGTGTGAATGCTGAGGTATCCAGGCTTCACTTCTAACCTCTATTTCACTGTTTTACAGGCGTGAAGCTCGTTTCGAAGCTATTTTTCTTAGTTTAAACCTTTCACCATTGTTACCACTTCCTCATCCCTTCTCACCTCCTCTAAATTCGAAGATACCGCATACAACAAACTTGTGAGGTATCCCGTTTCCCCTAAAAATATAAATTCATTATTCTAGATAGGTTTGTCTTTTTCTACTCCCAAAATCTGTCTAAAACAATTGGTGCCTGAAATACAAGTTATGCAACCCAAGAGGGGGGATGAATTGAGTTTTTAAAACTTATGCTAAACAATTCGCACAACAATTTAATCTAATGTCTTAATGGAATTGAAAATAATAAATTCAATCATGCACAATATTAAAAGAGTAAGGTAAGAGAAAATAAACACAATGATTTTTACGTGATTCGGCAATTCTCGTCTACGTCCACGCCTTCAAGCTCACCCGGCTTGAGGATTTCACTATCCAAGCCTTTCAAGTCTTCAAATGTTTACAATTGACTTTCAAGGTGTCAATGAACCTTTACAATCAAGAGATTATCTCCCCAATCTCTTCACCCCAAGTGTTTCTCACACTTGTACACTCACAATTTAATGAGAAATAAAAATTACAACAATGAAACTCTCTTTAGGAGTGGATAAACAAATTATAGTTCAATGATGATTCAATAAATGCTGATTTGCGAAATGGAAGCTCAATATATATTATATGATCTTATTTATGCTTGCATTGATCCTTAAAATGAAGTTGAAGTTGAGTTTTTATAGTTAAAGCCCGAAAACTAACCGTTATAGATAAATTCCCGCATTCAAGCAGTTAGCCGCTTGATTTATCTAGCTAGCCGCTTGTAACAGTGATATTACCGTTATTTTTGAATTTTGCTACAGTAATATTGTTCACTAAAATTATACTTTGGCCCAAAACTTTTTATAATTATATTATTACCCAAAATGCTATAAAACTTTACAAATAAATCCAATTTCAGAATTTCTAAATAATAATTCTCATTTTAAAACTTTTTAAACTTATGATTTGACCCCAAATATATTATTATTTTTCAAAGAGGTCCTTTTCAAAATATTAACATAATACCCATATATTTCAAAGTTCTCAAAACTTTTCACCTTAGTCCAAAATGTTCATAAATGATGTTATGGCCCAAAACATTTTAAATGTTTGCAAAAAGGCCCAACTCCAAAATTTAAAATAATACTTATTGAAATCAAAGATTCTAAAATTTTTCATTTAAGTCCAAATTACTCAAATCCACAAAATACTTTACCTTATAAAAATAAAACATTTTACTTTATGAAAAGTAATTATTTAAATAAATCTCTTGAGCTTCTCAAATGCTAAATCATACGTCAATTAAATCATACCGAGTTTACAAGAATTTATCGTAATAATTTGTCCATTGAGCTCTAAACTTTATTCTTGATTTCGCCATTGTCCTTTGAGTGTCTTGAGCTTGATTTCACTTGATTCACTTGCATAAATATTACCCTTAAAAACCTAGTGAAAATGTAAAATACAATATTTATTAAATCACTTAAGACACATGTTTGTTATCATTAAAATTACATTATGTGTAGCCCTTTAGGCTAACAACACCGTTTGTGGGGAGACGCACAAAAAGCCTCCACCGTGATTATCAAACTAGTTGTTGTGTGTGCTCCAATACATGGCACCCAACGTACCTTCCGAAGGTTTAATGACGGATCATACAATGATGAGATATGACAGCAGTGGTGAAGGTAGTGATCCCGCAAGGAGAGTAGCCCATCTCAGCAAGGGCAAGTCTGTCAAACAATCAACTGGTATTCGCCAAAATGAGGAACTCATCTCTCACAAGTGTTTCGAGGGTCTTGCCTATTCAATTCTTAGGGCGGTTGGATCTCAGGTACGTGAAAGTTCACTTCCGTTAGTGACGCAAGATGCTCCACTACCTCAAACAGACCAACAAGTTATGGTAAGATCAGAGGTACTTGATGTCAGCAAGCCAAAACATGGTACCTGTTCTAAGTTTCAAACCGTGGGCTCTCGAGACGAGTGTTCCACCGCCTCTTGCAATTCCCACAACAACCAAGGTACGAGGCGTGCAAAACGTGCCCACAAGGATCTTCGTGACAAGTTAAACGCAAAAAATGCCTCTCAAATAGGGGCGACATCATCAAGTGCCCCTGGGGTACCTCTCGGGCTCGTGGAAAAATGGAGCACCTAGAAGTCCAAGTGAAGTTCCTTTTCAAAAAGCAAAACATCACAAGTGCTCCAACATCAATGTCCTACCACTCGTCATTCACTATGGAGATTTGGACGGCAGCTCTTCCCGAAGCGTTCACCATGCCTCAGATACCCCAGTACTCAGGTACCACTGATCCCTCAGAGCATACTGAGTTATATCGTGACCAAATGCTTATCAAGGGTGTTGATGAGAACGTCATGTGTAGGATGTTTACACACAAACTCACGAGTCCCGCGAAGTCGTGGTTTTGGTCATTAAAAGCTGGTAACATATTTTCCCCACACTAGTTTTTATCTGAATTTACTTAAGAGTTTTCCTATACTTCCACTCAAGATAGGGCAGCCTCTAAACTTGCTTTTATCAAGCAAGGGGAAGTTGAACCTTTGGTGGAGTATGTGAGCCGTTTACTCTAAGAGGTGTTGCGAACCGAAGCATTTGGAAACCAACACACACTGACCAATTTTGAGAAAAATTTATAGTTGGGCAAGTTATAACGTTCTTTTCAAAAGAAGCGCTCACTTTTGCATTGGGAAGCTTATTCCCGGGCGTTATAGCAGGTGGAGATTGATGAGAAATGTCATATGAAGTGCCAAGAAGATAAGGTCGAGGTCACAAATAACAAAGAGAAGCCCAAGAGGACGGAAGCCCCAATACCGAAGGTACCTCGAGCACGGAGCCCTCCACGAGTTGTCCTGTGGGGATGATGTTATAACGCTTTGGGTATCTCTCGGGTACCCTAACCTCTAAGATCGCCACCACCAGAGCAGCGAAAGCCACTACCGAGACCTTGATACGAATCTTACCATATGCTGAATCATTCCCTAGAGCAGATCTTCTACCATATTTGGGATAGTAGCCTCCTCCGTCCGCCCAAGCCAATGAAGAAGTACCCCAATATAAATCGTAGCTTAAAGTATTTTGAGTTTCACGATTTTTTTATTCTTAGCGGGTACCTCAAAGAATTTGTTGCTGACATGAGAGAGGCTTAAAAATCCTTGGAGTAAGATAAGGGCAAGCGGGTAGCTGATAGCAGCCCTAAACGATAGGCGCCCCCGGGACATAAGAAAAGCGTGTATGTCCGGATGATCACAGGCGGACTGACTCTAGCTGGCCAGTCCAAGAGGACCATTAAAAGCTATGGTAGATCGTTGTCGTTAACAACCAATATTGGCGGAGAAGTCAACTTTACCGAATGGGGCACGCCTCAGGTACCCTAGCATCCCCCGCCGATCCTTTTCACATAAAAAGATGCTGAAGGTATCTCGTACCCCCATGACGATGCTTTAGTAATTACGTTGAAGGTTGCTACTGGTAAAGTAACAAGGACTCTTGTAGATACCAGCAGCTACATCGATATCATTTTCAAAAGCGTCTTGGACCAACTATTGATTGAGTCGCCAAATATCACCCCATATGCTACGCCTCTAATTGGGTTCGCCAGGGATATGGTCATCCCAAAAGGCATCATCACATTACCCATTACCCTTAGTAACGTACCCCACCGTGTTGTTCATATGATTGATTTTCTTATTGTGAATCACCCGGATGCCAATAATATTATATTGGGTAGGCCGTTTTTAGTAGAAACTAAAGAGGTAGTATCCATGCACTACCTTGCCATGAAAGTCTCAACCGTCCAAGAAGTTATCACCATTAAAGGGGACCAGCAGTCAGCTCGTGATTGTTACTCAGTGGCCTCCAAAATCACTTAGCAAATAGCTTCTGATCTGCCATTGAAGGGGTACACCAGTGGTAGTAAGCCCACGCTTTATCCCACAAAGCGAGCACCTGCTAGACAGCAGAGAACAATACTAAAAAAATATTCTCAAGTAGCTGACCCACCAAAGTAGTTGGGAACCTCGCCAATGAGTGTAGAAACAATTGCTTCAGATGAGTCAGGGGTACCCCACAGGGACCAGATTGAACCCAGATGTGAATTTGAGGCACCGTTGGAACCCTGTATACCGAAAGATGAAAAACGAGGTACCCTGGTTGAAGACCTGATTTCAGTCTCGATTTGCGTCGCCGATCCAGTAAAGACCGTCAAAATAAGCTCCCATCTTTCGGATGAACAATAAAAAAAAGTCATACTACTAGTAAAATGATAACACTCTACCTCCTTCTGCTTATTTTGTTTGTTTTCTTTAATGTTTGTGTGTTTGAAATATATGCTCGACCATGTGGGGTACTTAGAGTACCCCAAACTGGTCAGTTTCCTAAGCATTTAATGACAATAACAAGTGAGCCCGGGATCCCCCATATTCTCCTTAGGATAACAAAATAGTGTCATATAATGATCCATACCGCCATTCTCTATGAATGCATTTTCTTTACAAAGTTTGATAATGTGTGCTCTTTTATTTGCCTCTCGATTTTTTAATATGGATGAGTAGCTTGAAATGCTATAATAATATGTTCGCCATTAAATTAACTCTATATATGTCGTTGGGTATTGTTTATTATGACGCAAGATAGTATCAAGAGATTACCTTATTCCATGGTACCCAAAGTACCTAACCTATCCCCGTTCATGATAATCTATTCAACATCAGACTCAGCAAAAGGGCACGCTAGTAGCCGCATCATTATTTGTTCACCATATTTAATTTTGAGTGAATGGTGGATCATGAGGTTTCGACCATCTCGCATAAGGGTAAGCGAGCAGATATCTTTATCTCAATCTATATTGTCTATTTGATTATATGCGAATAGTGGATCATGAGGTTTTCGACAATCTTGCATAAGGGTAGTCGAGCAGCCACCTTTATTACTATTTATCTTGCATATTTGATTTAGAGTGAATGGTGGATCATGAGGTTTTCCATCATCTCTCAAAAGGAATCACCACAAGTTTTGTGAAGATTTGCGGCAAGCATTTCTATAAAAATTGCCATACGCTAATTTAGGGTACCCGAGGTACCCTACGCCAGAAAGTCACTATTCAAATACACCCAGAGGAACCCTAAGAAAGCTTGAGATATAGAACAAGTATATCTGAAGGAATCGTCATATGTTTGATGAAATTAGGTTGTTCCGCCATGAATTAACAGCAACAAGCATGTAAGTAAATCGCGATACACTGATGATACAAAATTAAGGGTACCTATAGTACTCGGTGTACCTTATGACAGAAAATCATTCCTCGTATATACCAAGAGGAACCCTAAGAAAGCTTGAGATAAACAGCAGGTATATTTGGAGGTATTGCCATATGTTTGATGAAATTGGGTTATTCCGCCATGAAGTAACAGATAGCTCAGTGAATATCCAAGCTTAAAGGTACCTAATGTAATGCCGAACAAGGTTACACAACAGGATGGTTATCTTCAGCTTCATCCCTTAGGATATGGCGATTAATAAAAGTGCTAGAAATAACATAAACACAAGCGTCGGTATCATGGGTACCTTATGGTGACTTCATCTGAGGTACCCCAGCTGATCTCTACGAGCTTTCAGACCAAGATGTGTGGGGAGCCCTGCTATTCTCAATTGCCTTCAAGATAGCCGGCTTATCTACCAACTTCTCCACTATTAGCACTACCAGCCCTAGATCAGCACTCCATTCCTCGGTCATGATGCGCTCAAAAGCACTGTCAACTACATTCTTCTGTCGAGGTACCAAATCCTCAAGCTTAGCTTAAAGCTCCTCAAGGTCTTTCACCTTATGGGTTTTATCCTCTTAAACTTCATCAAAGTGTCCCCTTAAAGTCTTATTCACTCTAGAGAGCTTCCCTTTATGGGGTGGGAGCCTATCTTTTTTTTTATATACCCGGGGTCCATCTTAAGCTACTAGGAAAGGATCCTTATGATTTTGTTTTTATCCCCAAAGCATGTGGAGGAAATGTACCCTTAAATAAAGTGGATCCTCGGGCAATCGATGAACCGCTTCTCAAATGGCCAAAGAAGGCATCGAAGTCCTCACCACAACGATCTATACATGGCAATCACTAAAAAACAAACTATGGTTAATGGTAGGGTACCCTAACAATACCCTCTACCCATATTTAGTGTTCGTCCCTAGAAATAGATGAAACAATTTGATCAATCAGCTCATTCCTTTCCAACATGTCCAAACTGGTTGCCATTTCTGAGGAAAATGAGCTCATCTTCTTTTTTTGGGTTCTCAGGGTACCCCTAGAGCGACCATCTTTTAGCTTGGACCATCCGCGCCAGCACTTTTACTAAGTAAGAAAGGATGTAATGTCTGAACTTTTAGGTGACCCAGTTCACAGCTCAAGATGTGAGGAGGCCAGGTACACCTCATAGAAGGAGTGGAACCCGGGCCACCCAAGGAGTTGCCATTAGTTTGGTTAAAAAAAAATCAGAGAACAGATTTCTACCTCGGAACTACATGAAGTTTAGTCAGTGAAAGAAACTAAGCAAGGCACCCGCAGTCTAGCAGCCCACCAAGCTAAATTCCGCATCGCCACATGTCGCTTGATCATGATATTTACAATCATATAATTATTGAGATTAATTTATATCACATTGTTAAACTCTACTTTTTAAGAAAAATATTACCTTCACTTAATTTAAAAAAATGAAATTTAAATTAAATATCTACAATATATTTATGGGGACTTGAATCACTTTTCTCACAAGAGTGGCTCTAGCCACTAGGCCAAACTCTAGTGAATTTAAGTACGGTCTTTAACATTTCATAAATAACATTTCTTCCACTATTTTCTTTTTACTTTTTTAATTATTTGAGGGGGTTCCTCAATGATGCTGTAAAGTTTTTTACAACATCAATAATGTATTAATTGTGAACCATTAGATCTAATCACTGGTATACAATATTTATACTAAAAAAATAATTTAAAAATAATGGTAACCGTTCAAGACTTCAAGTGGGTGAATAATTTTTGNAGGTTGTTCCGCCATGAATTAACAGCAACAAGCATGTAAGTAAATCGCGATACACTGATGATACAAAATTAAGGGTACCTATAGTACTCGGTGTACCTTATGACAGAAAATCATTCCTCGTATATACCAAGAGGAACCCTAAGAAAGCTTGAGATAAACAGCAGGTATATTTGGAGGTATTGCCATATGTTTGATGAAATTGGGTTATTCCGCCATGAAGTAACAGATAGCTCAGTGAATATCCAAGCTTAAAGGTACCTAATGTAATGCCGAACAAGGTTACACAACAGGATGGTTATCTTCAGCTTCATCCCTTAGGATATGGCGATCAATAAAAGTGCTAGAAATAACATAAACACAAGCGTCGGTATCATGGGTACCTTATGGTGACTTCATCTGAGGTACCCCAGCTGATCTCTACGAGCTTTCAGACCAAGATGTGTGGGGAGCCCTGCTATTCTCAATTGCCTTCAAGATAGCCGGCTTATCTACCAACTTCTCCACTATTAGCACTACCAGCCCTAGATCAGCACTCCATTCCTCGGTCATGATGCGCTCAAAAGCACTGTCAACTACATTCTTCTGTCGAGGTACCAAATCCTCAAGCTTAGCTTAAAGCTCCTCAAGGTCTTTCACCTTATGGGTTTTATCCTCTTAAACTTCATCAAAGTGTCCCCTTAAAGTCTTATTCACTCTAGAGAGCTTCCCTTTATGGGGTGGGAGCCTATCTTTTTTTTTATATACCCGGGGTCCATCTTAAGCTACTAGGAAAGGATCCTTATGATTTTGTTTTTATCCCCAAAGCATGTGGAGGAAATGTACCCTTAAATAAAGTGGATCCTCGGGCAATCGATGAACCGCTTCTCAAATGGCCAAAGAAGGCATCGAAGTCCTCACCACAACGATCTATACATGGCAATCACTAAAAAACAAACTATGGTTAATGGTAGGGTACCCTAACAATACCCTCTACCCATATTTAGTGTTCGTCCCTAGAAATAGATGAAACAATTTGATCAATCAGCTCATTCCTTTCCAACATGTCCAAACTGGTTGCCATTTCTGAGGAAAATGAGCTCATCTTCTTTTTTTGGGTTCTCAGGGTACCCCTAGAGCGACCATCTTTTAGCTTGGACCATCCGCGCCAGCACTTTTACTAAGTAAGAAAGGATGTAATGTCTGAACTTTTAGGTGACCCAGTTCACAGCTCAAGATGTGAGGAGGCCAGGTACACCTCATAGAAGGAGTGGAACCCGGGCCACCCAAGGAGTTGCCATTAGTTTGGTTAAAAAAAAATCAGAGAACAGATTTCTACCTCGGAACTACATGAAGTTTAGTCAGTGAAAGAAACTAAGCAAGGCACCCGCAGTCTAGCAGCCCACCAAGCTAAATTCCGCATCGCCACATGTCGCTTGATCATGATATTTACAATCATATAATTATTGAGATTAATTTATATCACATTGTTAAACTCTACTTTTTAAGAAAAATATTACCTTCACTTAATTTAAAAAAATGAAATTTAAATTAAATATCTACAATATATTTATGGGGACTTGAATCACTTTTCTCACAAGAGTGGCTCTAGCCACTAGGCCAAACTCTAGTGAATTTAAGTACGGTCTTTAACATTTCATAAATAACATTTCTTCCACTATTTTCTTTTTACTTTTTTAATTATTTGAGGGGGTTCCTCAATGATGCTGTAAAGTTTTTTACAACATCAATAATGTATTAATTGTGAACCATTAGATCTAATCACTGGTATACAATATTTATACTAAAAAAATAATTTAAAAATAATGGTAACCGTTCAAGACTTCAAGTGGGTGAATAATTTTTGTAAAATAATTGTGACCACCCTTAAAGTTTGAAACAATTTCACTTAAATAGTATACTTATTTAAAATTACTTTTCAGCCCTCCTTTAAATTTGTAATATGATAATCTCTTTTAAATAAATCTTCCAAAATCAGTTACCATTAAGTATAAAATATAATATCAAGTAGGTTATTTAACACAAAGTCTTATAATAATTTGTATTGTATGAATTAATTACAAACCATTAATACCTAAACAATAATGATAATAGAAAGCATTGCAATAAACTATTTTATATGTGTTTTATTAATAATACTATATGAGTCACAACAAATGAGAAATATTTTATTAACCAATTATTATTGATAATTCGAGAATAATTTGAGGTACCCCACATAACTCGAGAGTAATTCGAGGTACCCTACATAACTCCAGTATAATTCGAGGTACCCCGCATAACTTGAGAGTAATTCGAGGTATCCCACATAACTCCAGTATAATTTGAGATACCTCGCATAATTCGAGGTACTCTGCATAATTCCAGGCTCCCCGCATAATTTGAGGTACCCCGCATAACTCCAGCATAATTCAAGGTACCCCACATAACTAGAGAGTAACTCGAGGTACCCCACATAGCTCGAGGTATCTCGTATAACTTGAGGTACCTAATAGATCAGATTCAGGAAATTCCTCTGAAAAAGTCCGCCATGAGAAATGTCTCCATTACTTGAAGGATAATATTTGATTTTGTCAGAATTAAATATCAGAACATCGTACTGAAAAATGGCGACAACTGCCTGCCACCCCTGTCAAAAGTGAAGGACACTGTCCAAAGGACAGTGCTCCTCAGCCGCCTTACTAAACAGCCACTGCTGAGGTATCCTGGATTACTCACCAGCGCGCGCCACGTACCTAAAAGAATAAGATACGCCACGAACGCCTTCTTGATTCCCAAGCATACACATAATTGCCCAAAAATCATAAAAACGGTAAAAAGACGTAAAAGGGCTAAAACGGGGACAACCAATAGCCATAAAAATACATCACGTG